>VOPJ01011300.1:0-56929 GCA_014673585.1 Semibalanus balanoides
TCATAAGGCATACTATAAAGACAATTTACCATTTTTGTTGCCCTTTTCTGAACTCTTTCTAACAACCAGCAATCTTACCAGCCTATCGTGGAAAGGGAAGCTTTTTCAGTACAGCACCCAGTCAAACAGCTGTCACAAAAGGCAATAGTTCTCGCCATTTCAGAAGGATGTAGCAGGCGCCGGGATAATATAAGACGTGTCGCCTGCTGGAACAGTTCTATCAATATTGTTCGGTTCTGGTCGAGCAGTAACTCATAAAATATGCATGCACAATTTAAACAAATGACCGTGCAGAGATTCGACTTTTGGGGAATGTGCAAAGAGGCAGAGCCGTGCACCCGCTCTCATCTCCTTGTTATACATATCACCCTATCACTGTCCTCAAACAAAAACCGCGCAGAAAGCCGTGCCATCTACCCTCCATCGGCAGCCGCCAACTTGGTGTCCTGTCTCGATTTTTCAGCAGACCCGCGTTCCGACCGACTAAACATGCACATAGCGAGAGCACGGCGTGTCCGATGTGCTGGCGACTTACCGTAGTGTTGATAAACGGCCGGATCGTGCGGCGACAACTCCATCGCCTTGACGAACCAGCTTTGCGCCTCCTGTACGCGGCCCTGCAGAGCACGTCAAACAGCCATCATCAGTCATCGCAGCGCGGCAGATCGAGACGCCAGTCAAGCTGCCGGTAACGACGGCGGCGGCGGCGGCGGCGGCGGTGCTGAGGTGGTGGGGCGACATTGGGACATTGTCACCAGTGTCGGTGGTGGGATGGCTGTACCGGAGACGGAGGTCGAACGGTGTGCGGTGGAGAGGTGGCAAGGTGATGGGACGGTGGGACGGTGAGGGGTGGGACGGCGACGGTAAGATGGTGAAGCGGCGGTGAGATGGCCTTACAGTAGTCCGGCCCGGTCAGCCCCTCTGCCGTCCCCGCCACTGCCCAGTGTTCAGACCGTCGTCCGCGGCGGTGTCGGGGTGGCGGTGGCGGTGCCGGGCGGCGGTGCCGGGCGGCGGCGGCGGCGGCGGCAGCGGCGGCCAGCCAGAGACATCGCCCGGTGCCGGAGGAGACTGATGAGGAGGAGACTGACAGGAGGAGCCCGGTGCTGGAGGAGACTGATGAGGAGGAGACTGACAGGAGGAGCCCGGTGCCGGAGGAGACTGATGAGGAGGAGACTGACAGGAGGAGCCCGGTGCCGGAGGAGACTGACAGAGGAGACAGGAGACACTGACTGACAGTTTGGTGATGCGGCGAACCGCGTAGTAAATAGTCACAAAACGCGCAATGAACAGTGCAATAGTATTTGATGCAATGCGTCTGCGCAGGAGGGACTAAAATGGTTTGTGAGTGTTTCGGATGACCCATTTTGTATCTCGTATTTCTGATCTGCAGGTAACTAGTTAATTGCAACAAACTGAATGTCACGGCTACAAATAATCAAATACACTAAATGTGTTTCCACCTAAAGCTCGATTATTTTGTGCTTGGAAGCTCTAAAAACACTAGTTGTTGATGGCATCCAAAACGAAAATTCCCTCATTTTACGTCGCGACTTTATTCCGCATCTCTCCGGGCACGACACGAACGGGCGGCCTCTGTCTGGCCGGGCACTGCATCACCGACCAGCACTATTGACTGTCGGGCACTGCATCACCGGCCAGCGCTATTGACTGACAGCTATCGGACGCGGCCGACGGCCAAATGGCGTCCGGCTTGTCAGTGGCCCGCCGACAACATAATCTGACACAGATTTATGTCTGCTGCCGGCCGGTTGCGAGCGGCGGCCGCCACCACCGAGCCGAGCCAGCCGCATCATTACCAGCCGCCGGGGAGCGGCGAGAAAACAGACGAACGGCTGGGGCAGCAGCACGGCGCAACATCAGCGCTTCACATTCTGTTTTAGGGTTTAACCCTCGCGCGTGTAGGGGGGGGGGGGTACGACCCCCTCTCTTGACGTTTGGCCCCTAATTGAGCTAGAGCCTCGATTTAAAAAAGAGTGTGTTGATTATGACGAGAGAAAGCCAATGGCATCTGATTTGAAGGTCTTGGGTCATCAGGTGACCCCTGAGATCATGTCGAAGACCCAAATGTTATCAAATCGTAAGTGTGTACAAAATGAATACTAATCGAGCTAAAATCGTAAAGGAACAACACAAAACATATACTTATACAAGTATGTTAAATAGACGAAAAATTTGAAATCAGCATCACAAAATGACCTAAAAACTGACAAATTAAAAAAGGTCATGTCAGGTCATCTGAGGTCATTGTCCTCGGTTAACCTTTGGAAGCACGTGACCCCAGTGGAACATATTATTATGTAAAATGGATCCCATATTTGAAATCAGCGTCACAAATTACCCTGGAACGGACAGAAAAAATAATCGGAGGTTAGTGACCTCGGTTGACCTCTGAAAAGGTCAATCGAGGTCGCAATCTCTGCAAAAGCCACAACTGTCACCTAGAAACACGTGTGCTTATGCTCCTGAACAACAAAAACTCGGAAACTGCACATGTTTCAAGGATCGATACTATGGGACGCCAGTTTCGTCAAACACGACCTTGAGAAACAGGTCCCAGAACTGGTCATGGGTCATAGGGGTTAGAAGTTACACATTTTTAGAATATGTGTCAAATTGTTACAAAATAGGGAACTGGAAGTTGTATCGCGATCGGTTGATAACTACGCGAGTTATTCCGGAAAAACGAGGGGAGTGGCACCCCCCCTACACTGGTGAGGGTTAAGTGTGCTTCAAGGTTACTTCAAGGCTGGAGTGTTCTGAGCACGCAAAATAATATTAAAATTGATGGGTTGTATTGTGTAAGGGAAATATTGATATAGAGAACATTTATTAAAACGCAAAGCAACATATTTTTTGTAATCTCACTGGCATCAGAAGCCTCTCGTCTCCATCATTAGGGAAATACAAATATTAACAAACCAGACACTAAATGTCATTGTTAAGCGTAGTTCCAACAAAATTGTAAACACTTCTACGAAGGTCAACATATTTGAAGAAAAACATCATATCACGCGGTGGAAATATTGACCTTTTCATATACTTTTTTGCATTATCTTATGCAACATGTATTCTGTATAGTATTTAATTGATATAAACTTACAAATGAAATCAAAACTAAAAAAAAATGCAAATGTAAAAAATGTTAATATACTTCTTTTGGAGTTCATGACCGGTGTTTCATTTCTTTCACTATCGGGAGCACGACATATCTGGTGCTTCTGTTTCAATCTGTTCAACGTTGAATACCTCTCGTTGAATTACCTCTCAACAAATCGCATGTTCTAAATACGTCGTCGTAGGGGCCAAGTTAATCCACCAAATGTATCACGGTTTTCTGAAATGTTTATTGATTAATTATGGGAAAACAAATCAGATAAATGTTTCATGAGTGCATTGCAGTGCGTTGGTCTGTATGTTGGAAACTCATGGAGAAAACATACATTATTTTGTAATGAGTCGAGAAGACTGAATAGGTGATCGTCCGGAGACAAACGAAATTGCCGATGTCAATTCACTTCTAAAATGATTGTTGATTGTTCACAAAAGCTTGGTACATATTCGCAAAAGATAGAGCGCAGGAAACATATTACACACTTTCATGATAAATAACGATGCGTAGGCAGGTTAATTTGAGCTCGAACAGTGAATTCGTTACCAAGTACTTGCTGAGTACATACCGTTATAAGTGTGGAACGCTTATCAACTTAAAATTCCTAAATTGAAATAACTTCAGCCAGGGGCATTTTTATTCAAAATGTGATTGGATGTACTTATAAAATTAGTGCTTCTTCCCATTTCAAGTGCTTACTTCATATCTGTGGAAGAATGTTGTTATTTCCCTTTAAAGTTGAATTAGTACAAATATGTTGTATTATCATATGTCTCGGTATGTATTTAGCATTAGCGCGAGCATGTGGTAAAAGGTTTTCAGCTCTCAGAAAATCAATGTTAAGTCAATTGGTCAAAGCGGTGTTCGGCCGCCGGGCATTTAACATTTTACCAAACTCATTTTTACGCAGTTATCAAACGGAGGTACGACCATATGATAAAATAAAACCACACTTAGAGCGTTTATAATATCTTCTTAGGACCTTGGTCGTGGTAAGGATTTTCCACCTCGACCTCGGTCTCGGCGGAAATCCAACAACGACCTCGGTCCTAAAGAAATTATTTTTATCGGCCCCGTGTGGTATTTATTATGTCAATGTATACAAATTAATATTACAGCCCAATTTACAGCAACTTTTAGAACAAAGGTTTCGCGCAAAACTACTATCCAAAACAAAACGGACCCATCTGGGATAGATGATTGACTTGGCCGGCATTGCTTGCTCTTTTCGACCCTTTGAAGTTCATGACACCAATGTTATGAATCAACAGCACCTTGTTTTGCAGCGTCATTCAATTCAGCTCGGTTCGAGGAACGGCAGTGTTCGAAAATCCCCACAGAGCCCTGAAATCAATTCAGCCGCTGCGGCACGACTGCTGTTCACGATAAGCCTGTTTCCGCGGCCAGAATCCGCTGCCGTAACTCAGCAGTGTCAGTGTCACACCAATCACGTCACTCGCCGCATACTGAAGAAGCGTGGCGCGCCGGTCTGAGGACACAGATCAGCAGGCTGCTGCAGCGGAGCGGCCGGCCGGCCGGCCCGCCGCGCGGCAGGGCATTCATCACACACGTCCAGCGCCGCCGCCACCAGTGTCAGCACTCACCACTTTGGCGAGCAGCTTGCCGTAGGTGAGGTGGGCAGGCACGTGGTCCGGCTTGGCCCGCAGCGCCGCCTGGTACCAGTGCTCCGCCTCCGTCAGGCTGCCCAGCTTGAAGAACGCCTCGCCCAGCATGTTGTACAGGCTCTGAAAACAAACAGCCGCGATCAACGACAGACAATGCAGTAGTTGAGGCATGGCAAGGCGTATCGAAGCTGGCTAGACGCATCAGGACGACAGCGTTCAAATGTCACTGAAATTTTAGGAAGTGTGCCTACTCACATCGGTCATGTGAAGTTGTTGACACTGGTCCATAGATATAGAACATATTTTTATGAGTTTAGCCATTACTTAATTTCTCCCAGATTCACTCTAGTTGCTGAGATATTCCGAATTCGTCAAAAATTATCGTTGGAGATGGCATCACAAAATTAGCTGTATTCGCCAGAGAGGCTTGCGCTACTAGAAGCATTGCTCTATATTGCAACGCAAGCATATATCGTTAGCGTTGACCAATAGAAAACAGTTGAAGCATTCTACGGCATTGCGACCAGTCGGAAACACCCTCATCTCTCACTTTTTATTCAAAATTGGTGTACAGGGTTATCTTGGGTCCTGAATTCAGCTATGGCAATATTAGCTGGATCTGATCTCAGGTTCTCGAGTTATAGCCTCGGGTATTTTCGCAAGGTCACGCCGCAGAGGTATTTTTGAAGGCCAAAAGAGGACTCACCCTAATGTCAAAAATACTTGTATGGCTGAATTAGCAATAAAACGAAGATTATATCTGAGATTTTTCCGTGAACTTAAATGACCTTGACCCCGTGGCCATTTTTGCGTTGACTTCGTGTGACATCGGGTATAACACCTCTGATTTCAATTTTACACTTCTCAACGTACTTGTCAATGTATTGCTTAACAAAGCAACAAATAAAAAGTGCGCGTTTTTCCCCTAATTTTCATATTTTCCTTCTATATACGTGCGTGTTTTCACATTACCCTTACGGGAGAGGGGTAGCGGGCAGAGGGGTATCTGTGAATCTATGGGACTGGTTTGGACGTCATCACCATTCGATCTTGCGTGGTCTGAACGGTGCCGTATATAATTTTATCCACTTTGGTCTAATCTAAGTCGACCAAATTGGACCAAAACCACCCAAACCACAAAATCGTTGCAGACGACATGTCATGCTTCAATTCTATGGAACCGATCATTGGGAGGTATATTCACCAATCGATCCGGCGTAGTTCAAAACGTTGTGGTTCTGAGTTTCATCTACTTTAGTTCAATATAAGTAGACCAAATTAGTTAAAAAATGTTTGAGACAACGTCATGCTCAGAACCTATGGGACCGATTTGAACGGGGTTTTCACCAATCGATCTGGCGTGGTTCAAAATCGATCTGTAACTATGTACACCAATTGTAAACAAAAAGTGAGATGAGGGTGTGATTTGAGATAAAAAATTGTCAAAATTGAGTGGAATGCCCCAGCTCGTGCGCGCTGATAACAGCTGCCGAACAGAGCCTCGGTAACCATTTTCCATTGTGGGGTTGTTTATTTTCTTAGGTGCGCCATTCTAGATAGCATCTTCTTTACTCAATTTATAGTGTCGATCGTTTGTGGATATCGAAACAAAACAATATGCAAAACAGAATCTAAGTAAAAATTCAACTAAAGGGACTCCAGACGTGAATTTTTATCGTATCCAATAATCAAGACAATAGCTTCTTACCGCAACAAAAATATATTTGACATTCCAAAAGAGTAGACAAACTTCTTGTAAGCCTTATAGGAAGAGGTCAATACCAAGGTCTTGCTAGGATAATGAGCATGCAAGGACTGCGTCTGGAGAGACCGTAGCGATGTTAATTTTAACAGATTCGTTCCGATTAAAAAATTAAATCGTATAAACATTCTCAAAGCTTTACGACAATGTATGAGGTGAAACCGCAAGAGCATTGCCGATGCCATCAGCATTGCGGTAAACTGGAAATGGTAAAAAGTTAAAGCTGTAAGCAAACAATAAAAAATGCAAAATGATGAAGCAGTATCGCTGAGATAAGCCATGGTCGGGTGATGCCATGGCCGCCACATGGCAGATAACGCAGCCAATAGCCGTGAGTCACTAGGCAGCGAGATGCCAGCAGTCAGTTATACAAGGGACCGGAAGAGTGAAGTCAAGTTAGACCATGTCATTTGGGGATGAGACTGTGGCAACCTACCAACGATGCTGGCCGATAATTCACCCATTTAAGCCAATGTTATGCAACTAACATCCACTCATAATAAGGAGCAGAATGACGTCACCTCGCCCACCTGCGACCGATATGACGTCCCATTAACCAGGTCTGTGAGTGACGTGTGACGTCACATGTGACGTACCTGCGGAGCGTAGTGGGGCGGCATCCTCTCGATGGCCTCCTGGTACACAGCTATCGCCTCCTGTAAGCTGCCGTCGTCCGCGTGCAGCCGGCCCAGGTTGAACAGGGCCGATATTTTGGTGGCCTCGTGTGTGCGCGGGTCCTTGAGACCGGCACCGTCCAGAGTGGAGCAGTGCCGGTAGACGGCCGCGGCCGCCTCCCGCTGGCCGGACAAGCCCAGCGCCAGGCCCTTGTTCAGGTGAGCCATGGCCATGCGCGGCCGGTACTGGATCGCCTTGTCGTACGACTGGAGCGCCTTGTCGTACAGCTTCTGCTCCTGGTACAGGATTCCTCTGCAACAAGACGGGAGTGGGAGAGGAACGATTCCTGTCAACCGAACGTGCCAGTGCTGGGTTCCTCCACCAGCGGCGCCGGATAACTCTCCTATCTGTCCTTCACAGTCCTTCACAGTGCCAGTGCTGGGTTCCTCCACCAGTGGCGCCGGATAACTCTCCTATCTGTCCTTCACAGTGCCCTTGGCTCAGAATACCCTGTTTCTACTGGGACCGTGCTCACGAGTTTCTAAGACAGGCTGCAGAGCTGGAAAAGGTGGTAATTTGCGCGGCGTGGGGGGCGCTATCGGGACGGCTGGGTGAGTCGAGGTCATCACTGGCTGCTGCTGCTGCTGCCGTGCCGACCCAGTCAGACTGATCAGCACGCCTGCTGCTGCTGCTGCTGCTGCCGTGCCAGCCCAGTCAGACTGATCAGCACGCCTGCTGCTACTGCTGCTGCCGTGCCAGACCCAGTCAGACTGATCAGCACGCCTGCTGCTGCTGCTGCTGCTGCCGCTGCCGTGCCAGCCCAGTCAGACTGATCAGCACGCAACCACGCTTCACTGAAGCACGCTTTCCTTGTACGTATAATTAGTATACTGTTTTTACTCGATTTATGCCCGTACGTGCAGTTTTACACGATAAAAACTAATTGATGTCGCCAGTATGGATCGTACACAGCAACAGAGCTCCATTTTCATAATGTAACCTGGTTTCCATGTTGGCCGGCCCACTTTTGGAAGTAGGAGCGGTCCAAATATTTGCAATGAGATACAGTCGATGTTTCAATCATTCCGCACAAGGTTGCTTTCTACGGAAATACGTGCTTGTACGGCAATACACCAATGTTAAAACGGCAAACATCAAGATACAGTCGATGTTTCAATCATTTTGCACGAGGCTGCTTTCTGTGACAATACATACTCTCTTCGGCAACACACCGACGTCAAAACGGCTAACAAAGACAGATACATGGACTACCGATATATTGCTGGAAAACTTACAAGTTGTAGTGGACATCGGCCATATTGGAACGGTATGAGAGCGCCATCTTGTAGGCCCGCTCGGCCTCCTCCTTCATGCCGTTGGAGCTCAGAATATTGGCCAGGTTGCCATAGGCTGCGCAAAGGACCGGACCAGGATGTCAGTGAGATGATTATACGCGTATCGAATATCAGCCGAGGCTCCTGGCACTGTGCCATACCAAACACTGTCGGCAGCTTTGTAAGGCGACGTGCGTGACGCTTAATGATCACGACCTTAGCCAGACAAAAACGCATCGTGATTTTAAATGGCAAGTAAAAATACATATTTTAATTTGCTAATGATAATACTTAACCCTAGCTAATGGGAAATATATTTATAGTATAGAGTTTTCACCATAAATGATAATAGCTGTACCTACTGTTAACTGACTGAAGTGGAGCAGGTTTATAAGCTCAACACACGAGGTCAGCTTCGAAAAAGTTAGCAAGCTTTAAAAGGGTAGGCTCTCCAAATATATTGCAAGTGAGACACAGGCAGCTGTCGCGCAGCAGATGATCATCCGAGCCTGTCCAATTCGCCACGTCCTAGCCTAGCCTGCAGAAGGCAGACGCCTCTCTCCACCGTCCTCGTGTAGCCGCGCCGCCGCTGCCGGATCTGTGTGCTCGGCTCAAACCTACCTTTGGGCGGGTTGACGGCTATGCCGGACCTGTACAGCCGCTCCTCGCTCTTCCAGTCCAGGTTCCTCACGTACGTGCGTCCGGCCATGGCCAGCAGCAGGGCGACGGCCGCCACCACGGCAGCCGCCCGACCCCGCCGCCGCAGCCGCGTCCGCAGCGCGCTGAACCCGGCCGCCACCAGCAGGCAGAAGCCCATCGACGGGATGTACAGCACACGCTCGGCCACCACGAAGCCGACGTAGAAGAAGAGGTTGGAGGCGGGCAGGAAAGGGATGACTAGCAGCGCGCCACCCAGAACCACGGCGTCCAGCTGGCTGAAGCCGGCCTCCGTGGACGCCGCCGACGACTCGGACTCGGCGTCCGAGGAGCCGGCGTCCTGCGCAGGACGCAGGTAGGAGCGCACACGGTCCACGTAGTAGAGGCGCCGGTCGGTCTGCAGCTGGCGCAGCACAGCGGCGGCCAGCAGCACGCAGCCGGCGCACAGCGCCAACGTCAGCAGGTTGCGCGGCTCACTGATGGAGGTCACCAGCGGGATGGCGTCCATCGACCAGTCGAAGCTGAGCGTGCTGGGGCAGAGCAGCAGGCCCAGGTTGACGGCCGGCAGGTGCCGGAACGTCAGCGTGCGCACCAGCAGCGAGTCGCTGTCGGCCGCCGGGTTGTCGGACGGCGAGAACTCGGGCGGCTTGGAGCCCATCACTATCAGACGCACAGCCAGCAGCACGGAGGACATGGCGACGAGCATCGCCGGCCCCTCCAACACCCGCCGGTACCGCTGCAACAGAGGAGAGCGACGAGTCGGTGACGGAGGAGACCACAGCGGCCACTGGGACGCGACAGCTTCAGCCAGCCAGGCGCCGCAGAGCTGGTCTTATCTCCGCATTGTATCGGCACATTGGTGCAAATCTTATGCGGTTCGAAAAGGCAAAAAATAGCACATTCTGGATCTAATTTGAGGCGAAATGTTTCGCATATCATTTGCGCCATCTGTGGCATAGCATTAACTTTCACCAACCGATCCGATCGGCCACCAACCGATGTTGGAGAGTGCTCGCGCTGAACATATTATAGATCCGTTGCTTTGCATCATTACGAGCGAGCGCGAAGCGCGGAGCGAGTCCTCATTGACTATCGGATTTTTCGGGTCAGGGTGGGGGCAATACCAAAAATTTGGCGCTCTCCGGCGCGCCCTGCGGGCGCACCATGGAAAGTCCCGGCTTCAGGGGGGGGGGGGGCGCCCAAGCGCCCCCTGGATCCGCGCCTGTACGCTTTTATTGTCTTTGTAGGTACTTTGTGCAACCTTTATGTTGTTGTCTATGAGTCCCGATCCCACCACATTGGTTCAATCAATATATAGGGTGGAAGCTTAGCCTTCCAAGGGGTCGTTCAGGAATAGGCCTCTGATGGGAAAATAAAAGTAGGAGTACATTTGATTTTGCAATGTTAGCATTTCATACGCTTGAAATAAATGCCAATTTCACAAGGTTAATGATAATGACGTCATGCATATTGAAACACCTTACGCTATGCGGTCTTGAAAAGACAAAACGTTATACAATCATAATAAATATCACGCGGGGCCGATCAAAAAGAAATTATATCGGCCTAAGTGTGGTCTATATTTTATCATATGTCTACCTCCGTTTTGAAAAAACTGTGTAAACAAAGCTTGGTAAAATGTAAATGCCCGACGGGCAGAAAACTTTGACCAATTGACTTAACATTTATTTTCTGAGAGCTGAAAACCTTTTACCACACGCTCGCGCTAATGCTAAAAACATACTGATTCATATGATAATGCATAAAATTAATCGTCATCTGCCCACCCAGCGATAGTTTATTTCCAGCTTATTTCCATGTAGCTGCACTTAAGATCAATACGATGAGAGCGGATGGAGCTGACGTTTCGTTCGCGCCCAGCTTATAAATTTACTGTATTCATTGTGTATGCATGACTTCCTACTGTATTTTCTTGTACCCGCCGTTGCCTCGATGTTGTAGGCATTGCATGTGTCAATTTCCAATGCAGTGAGACAAAAACGAAGCGTACAAGGGAGTTTGCACGAGCACCGTTCAAACCCGGCAATACACGGTATATTTCCCACTGCTTGGTATGCATCGTGCGCCTGATCATGAATGCAAAATAAAGGTCATTTAGCCTAATCAAGCCACGATAAGCCATCACACCCATATAAACACTTACGAGATGCAGTGACTGGTAAAGTGTTGTCACCTGCTGACGTCACTCAGCCCACCAGTTGTTCCCTGCAGAGGGTGACTATCGCAAGCGCCACCAGTTTCTCCCTTCAGAGTGGACTATGTCGCGACGGGAACCGACCTGCCCACCAGTGTTCCCCTGTCAAGAGGTTCGACTATGTCGCCAGAGCCCACCATTTCGCCCTGTCAAGTGTGGACTATGTCGAGGGAACCGAAGCGCCACCATGTCCCTGCAGAGGTTGGATATGTCGCAGAGCCGCCACCAGTGTGCCCCATTCAGAAGTGTGGACTATGTCGCAGAGCCCCCAGTTTCCTCCCTGTCAAGGTGGACTATTCGCAGAGCCCACCAGTTTCTTCCCGTCAGAGTTGCGATAGTCGCAGAGCGCCACCAGTTTCTCCCTGTCAGAGTGTGACTATGTCGCAGGAACGAGCCCACCAGTGTTGCCCTTCAAGTGTGACTAGGTCGCAGAGGCGCCACCCAGTGTCCGCCTTCAGAGTGTGACTATTCCGCAGAGGCCACCAGTTATCCCCTGCACAGAGGTGTGACTAGTCGCAAGCGCCACAGTGTTCCCCTTTCACGAGTGTGGACTATGTTCCAGAGCGCCACCAGTTTTCGCCCTGTCAGAGTGTGACTTATGTCGCAGAAGCGCCACCATGCATTCGCACCGTCAGAGTTGGCTAGTCGCAGAGCGCCCAGTTTCGCCCATCAGAGTTGGACTACGTCGCAGGGAACGAGCGCCACATGTTCCCCGTCAGAGGTGTGACTATGTCAGAGCGCCAACCAGTGTCGCCCTTCAGAGTGACTAGTCGCAGAGCGCCACTAGTGTTCGCCCTGCAGATGTGTACATGCGCAAGCGCCAACTAGTGTTCGCCCTGTCAGAGGTCTGGACTATGTCCAGCGGGAACCGGCGCCACCAGTGTTCCGCCACTGTCACGAGTGACTATGCTGCAGAGCCCACCAGTGTTCCCCGGTCAGAGTGTATATGCGCAGAGCGCCACTAGTGTCCCCTCGTTCAAGTGGACTATGTCGCAGGGAACCAGCTCCACCCAGTGTTCGCCCGTCAAGGTGGACATGTCGCAGAGCCCACATGTTCGCCCCCTGTCAGAGTGGACTATGTCGCAGAGCGCCACCAGTGTTCGCCCTGTCAGAGGTGTGGACTATGTCGCAGAGCGCCACTAGTGTTCGCCCTGTCAGAGGTGTGGACTATGTCGCAGAGGAACCGAGCTACCTCGAGGGAACTGGACAGCCAAGACGGAGAGTTCAGCTGAAATGGTATGCAGGGGAGAGTGCCCACCAGCGAACATGGTGCCTACAGTGAACAGGTGCCCCTCCTTCCTATATTAGTAGTGTGATGATTTCATCGATGTCGGTGGTGGTAGCTAACACCAAGGGATGATGTTTAAAGTTAAGTTAACAGCAATGGTTGCCTCATTTGATTTTGTCAGGATGCAAACAGTTAAATGTTGCGTTTGTTGTTTGATTTTCGATTAGCGTTTTTTTTTTGCTTTCCAGAAACGTTATATCTGCATATTTAGTGAAATTAACTTTAGTGACACCTTTTGCGATGTCCATTGAATGATGTGAATGTCATAGTTTGCAACAGCAATTTAATTTGTCACCCTCAAATTTGATTTTTACCAAATATGTTGAATGCTCACCAGTCACACTGAACAGGGGTGGGCGCCTGCACCAGTTAACACCTGTTCACACCTGTTCACACCTGCCCACCAGTTAACACCTGTTCACTGGTGACCGATCGACTGGCACCGCGCACAGCCGACCGGGTCACGGCCGCTGGGTGCAGGCGGAATCAAGCTGGGTCAGGCCCAACGTGGTTGGCCCAGCCCTTCTAACCAAGTAAGAGGGTCTGCGGGTAGCCTCTATGCAGGCATTAAACCTCGTTACTATTACGAGTCAACAAGTACCCTAAATTTAGATTTTTTGTTTACAGGCCACATACGGACAAAAATTGGCTCTTGGGCTGAAATAGGTTGCGAAAATTTAAATCCAATTCAGTCATTACATACAAAGTTATCGCCAAAAAACAGGGTCTCACGGGGTCTGAAATCCATACTAGCTTGCCTACATGTTTTGCACTGTGGTTTGTCAATGTCCGATTATCGATGACTACGAGCTGGTGAGCCGAGCTGCAGTTTATGTTCTTCGCTAGTGGTGTGTGTCACAAAACAAAACGCAGATACAGACTTCACTGCTAAAAGCAAATGCATGTAAAGAACAATCATGCTTAAAGCCCGTCATTACTACGGCCTTGCAGAGTTCCATCAAACACCACGAGCCTAGTCCATATCCGCCACACAATGCTCTCAAATTCCCACACTCCCTCCCACTAATCAATCACCTTCTCCTGCTCATCCCGTCTCCTCATCTATCTCCACTCCCGGCCAACTTCCTGAAGTGTTGCATCTGCGCACGGCAGTAAGAAGCACCAGAAGTGAAGCATTTCGCGTTGCCAGCGCGGTGGGATACTCCATACATTACGGCCGATCAGACCGATACAAGGCCCGTCAGCGGCCGCTCATGAATAGTCTCTCGGTCGGGAGGCCGGGCCGCTCTGCCGTCCGGCCGTCCGGTCCATTGTCCACCGCAGCATGCAAATCACCGCACACCGCCGACCGTCACCGGCGCGCCACCGACGCCGCCGCCGAGCCGCCGGAAAAAAATCGACGCGACGCGGCAAAACACGGCGCAAGGCCGCCGTGCAATCGGGCCGGACACGAGAGGCGTCTTATCGGCTATGAGGGCGGCGGCCGCGGCGATTTGTCCCGGCGTCTTGGGGCCAATCCATCAGCGCCAGGGAGGCCAGCGACGCCCCGCCGGCTGCCGGGATCAGCGGCGCCACTGTCAGCAGGTCATCAGCCGCTGATGGATCGCTAGTGGTGGACAAAGAAGCGACGTAGTGCTGGGCAAAGTAGCGCGTCACAAAGAGGCGGAAAAGCGTGCCATTAGGTGGCGTGTCGCCGGAGAAGGTGCGGCGGTGCGTGGGAGGAGTAATGCATTGGCCGGCTCTCTGTGTCCGAGGTGGGACACTCGGCTCGTCACGTGACGAGTGACGTCACGGTCCGGAAATGGTGAGCCGATTATCACGCATCGGATGGCTTGAAACTGGTCAAACAGGCCAGCTTAACACCAGTTAGTTGTGTTGAAAAGTAAATATCACAAGCAAGGGAAGTATGAATGGACACTTTTCCCTCACTAGCTTAACTACCAGGCGTAAAGGAAACAACTGAAGTTGCATCTGATTGATCAGTGGCATCACCCATACTTTGAAGAGCTTCTGAATTAATTATCTTCAGCCAAAACATGATTAGCATCCGGTAGGAATATTTTTCAATGTATCACTGGGTTCAAAAGCTGTTAAAATCCATCACGGAGTCTGAATCTCGGGTCATTGCTGCTCCAGAGACAGCTGGGCAGCTATGAATGCGGTAGTGTCTGATGGAGGAGGCGTGTTCGCCGAAACGCTGCACTCCGGTTGTGGCGAGCAGCGATCGTCAGATAAGCCATCCGTCCTGGAACTGACAGTGAGATGCGGACTGACCTGCAGCGGTACGTGGGTCGGGAACACTGCTCTGTGTAGTCTGCGCTCACAGTCAGACATTGCTACAGCTCGGCTCGCAGTCAGATACCATCTCAGGCCACCAGAGTTAAAATTACACGGCGATGTGGTGGGTGGGATGGTGGTGGCCGCCGAATCGTTTCCTATCCGCTCTGGTACCGCGGCGCCAGGTTCTAAGAGCAGCCAGCCCACTCCCTTGCCCGGCTGGGTTGTGTCATGTGCCCTGCATGTGTGACCCCGCCCTATGAAGCCCTGGGACCTCCATCTCCGTCTCTCTGTCTCCGTGTCCGTCTGCAGTGCCCGCCGGTCGGCAGCCGAGCGGGCCCTGTCAGCCGGGGTCGGAGCGGGCCCTGTCAGCCGGGGTCGGAGCGGGCCCTGTCAGCCGGGGTCGGAGCGGGCCCTGTCAGCCGGGGTCGGAGGGGGCCCTGTCAGCCGGGGTCGGAGCGGGCCCTGTCAGCCGGGGTCAGAGCGGGCCCTGTCAGCCGGGGTAGGAGCGCGCCCTGTCAGCCGGGGTCGGAGCGCGCCCTGTCAGCCGGGGTCGGAGCGGGCCCTGTCAGCCGGGGTCGGAGCGGGCCCTGCCAGCCGGGGTCGGAGCGGGCCCTGCCAGCCGGGGTCGAAGCGGGCCCTGTCAGCCGGGGTCGGAGCGGGCCCTGTCAGCCGGGGTCGGAGCGGCCCTGTCAGCCGAGGTTGGTGGCGTGCCGGCCAGGTGTGAAGCGGTCGCACGCCAGGCCGGTCTGAGCTCGCTATCATTCGGCACGGCCGTCAGCCGGATTAGGGATTTCCGCAGCACCAGCCGACAGTGGCACGCCAGCAGAGACCTACAGGGACGATTTCCATCCACCATGGCAGAGGCCACAGCCAGGCGACTGCCGCACTAACAACGACTTTTCGAAGGATTGAAATGTCTTGAGAACGGAATACCAACGTTTTCAGCGTAATCAAAACGTGGTGTATGCATATTGCGTATGCACTGTAGCGGCTTCAACTTAACCCTATTCCCTGCGGGGGGCAGATTCTGCCCCCCGGTAGTTTTTCGCCCGCCGCTTCTGATTCGTTACGTCTATTGTCTTGAAACTTTCGGACTTTTCCTAAATATGAATGACGCGTGTTTTGTTAAAATTTTGAAAAAATGGGCCCAGCAGAGGCGGCTCCAGGGTCATGTTTTGGTAGGTCGTTTCAAATGCGGGTGTGCGGCGCATACTTCCTTCGTAGTTTGCGGTGGAATAATAGCGTCAGAAACTAAGTTGATGCTTTGTACATCATACATAATTGGATTATACATATTTTGGGGCAGAGGCGCACTCAGTACACCAAAATGGAGGCATATTCTCCTCAATTAGCCCAACTTCAATAAGCAAGATGATAAAAGGCTTCGCACCATGGTGCCCCCCACGTTGTTTACCTAAATCCGCCGATGCACAATTTTTACATTTGACAATATAACAGCAACAAAGCCCCCATGTCACGTCCCACGTCCAAAACACAAGGAAAACACACTATTTTTATAAAATTATTCCCTTTTTATCCTGAGGTGCGCCTATATTTTCGTTTTTTACTGCCTTTCACACAGAAGAAAATACATTGAAGCTCAAAAAACGTTTTTCTCATGCCAATCGGTCGAATCACATGGCCACATGACCTCTTCAAAAAACACCCCAAATTTCGTATTTTGCCCCCTGCCCCATTTTAGAGCCAAAAAAGCAATTCTGATCCAAAAGGAAAGATTTCGTCACGACAAATCGGAATATGTTCTGTCCATCTAAATCGCCAGAGCGGTCTCGAAGATCTCTGGGGGGGCGAATGCTGCCCACCGAAGGTTAACGTAATTCTGGCCGCCCGCAGGGAATAGGGTTAATTGGCCTTTCAAGACAGCCGTGTACCGACGGGAACTTTTTGCATGGAAAAGTGAAAACATAATCACCAACCCAACTGCAGTCGACATCTCGTCCAAATCCAGGCCACTTGGCTCGCTTCCCGAGACATTACCTTGTGCTAAAAGGCTGTTAGCCTCCCCGGGACCTTATTCCCTGTCTGCAGGACTAGGCATTCGTTAGGAAGTGGGCAGCCTGTACGAAATACGCTTCGGCGAGGTATTTCCATTCATAACCGTTTTGTTCAAGGAATTCCAGCGGAATCTTAATATTTGTTGCCAATAGCCGTTTTCACGATGGAATATTTTGAGCGAAAGGTTTTGAAATATTTTAAAATGTTTTAAAATGTTTTAGTAGTAGCCGTTTTCACGATGGACACATTTGCGAGAAATGTTTTAACCCTCGCTCTACGGTCCCGTAGAGCAGGGGGTTATTTTTTTCGCAAATTAGTCCATCGTGAAAACGACTACTACTAAAACATTTTAAAACATTTTGAAATGTTTAAAACATTTCGCGCAAAATAATCCATTGTGAAAACGACTAATGATTCAAATAATTTTTACCTAAATGCCCACACAAATACATTTTATAAAAAATAAGCAATTAAATTATTTGTAAGACGAAAGATCATTTACGAAGATTACCTGTACTTAACTTGTATCTAGATTCTAGGATATGACAAACATCGTAAAAAGGTTATGACTTTACAAAAGGTTATGAAACAGGTTATGCAATGCAAACCTCTGACACTTCATATTTCTAACAAAATGTTTGAGGTAATAACAAACCATTTTATCAAACTGAACACGCTTGGCCAATTACACAAAAGCTCCTTCCGCGCGAAGGCTTTGATTTATTCGGATTTGTCTACGCTTAATGTGCTTGTGATTGACATTTATTGCGGAATAGTGTCAAAGATGGCGCTATCAGACATTCCGAGGCAGTCGATCACGGCTGGTGTAGCAGGGATCGCCACTCAAACGCCAAATGGCATGCAGATACATCCGGCAGTCGTGATCTGCCCTTTTCAATCACTCAACATTTCGCACTTACATTCAAATAGCATTCCTTTATGCAGCTTGTTTCTTATTATGGAGCTCGGTCTACTCAAGATCGACAAAGTGCCCAATGCACACTAGGTAGAGCGTTTTTTTGTCTTCTCAAAGTCTCAACATTAGCTGGCTATGCGTGTGTTATTACCCGCGTGATTCTCATGTTAGAATAGATGCATGAAACATGATTCGTACTGAGCTAAAGTGCATAGATTTGAGAGCGTTCTGTCAAACTATGATGAAACTAAGGTTAACGTTTCAAATTATGGGCATGCCTGGGACCGTAAGGAAACATGATAATGCACCAGGGACGGCGAGGTCTTTGATCAAAATAATGATATATGATATATCCTATTGCTACACAAGGGGATCATTTTCACTGATATATGAGCGCCAACCTCACCGAAACATGGCTGCGGTACAAGAGCACGTACGCAGCAAGCAGGAAAACCAGGTGAAAACTACATGGCAAGCGGTCACGAAATGGTTCTAACAACTATAGTAAATTTCCACTCTGTTGTTAGGAAAGGGGCATCGAGTCATCGACATCGCATTGGTATCAAACTTCAGTCGGCGCTCAAAATGAATCATACACAGTCCTAAACTCTGAGACTAAAAACGATATCCGATGAAGCTTCTTGTGAATGTTACGTTATCATTATTGTCAAGTATGAAACACATAAAATCCCATCGCATTCTATAATTGAACTGAATTAAAGAACGCAATTATGAAAAAGTAAAATGTGCATTTCTTCAATACAAGCCAGCCATGTGTAAAAACTACATCCGGCAATCGTCTGCCTTAGTGGCAAGGAACTGCATATTGCATGAAATTAACGGATACTTGTAGATCACCTGTGTTACCGGTAAAACTGCTTAGAAAATCGACCTTTAGCTTAACCCGCGAGTCACTAGGGGGGGGCTTTTTTAGCTCCCCCCCTGGAGAATATCTGGAATATCGCACGAAATAATGCAGCTATCGACGCCAAACTTCTAGTACCTGACCGGGCATCTTTTTCACGCCCTTTGCATTTTTTTTTATTTCATCATATTTTTTTTAAGATAAAGCTTAGTTAGTGACGTCACTACACACGATTTTGACACCAAAATCAGCTAAAATTTAGGAGACCGCACAAATGCCATGTAGTAGACAAAATGGAATCCAAAAATGTGAAAAGATAGCAAATGTTAATGGCTACAATATGGCAGTCTCGGTTTTTTGAAAAAGTGATTTTTTTACCCCATTTTGTTTTTGTTTTTTTTGTTGAAAAAATGATCAAAAAAATCAAAACTTTTAAGATATTTAAAAAACAGAATATATGTAAAATAACTATAGATATTCAACCACCAAACCGAATTTCAAAATTATATTTGTATTTTTGACTGAGTGATTACATTTAAGGTATGGGTAACTTGTGACGTCAAATTTTGCAAATTTACTTTTTGTCCTTTTTTGACCAGATACAGACAAATAAAGAGCAGCACTGTATTTCTGAGACAAAATCAGTCTATAAAAATGTATTGATTTATTGTATTAATCAATTTTAAATGTTGACCTTTTGTGACATGAATTTGACCTTTACTTGACTTTTACTTCACGTACATTAAGTCAGGTGGTAAAATGAGTATCAATTTCGAGTTCTACACGTAAATAGTATGTAAACATGTGTTGTATGACTTTCGTATAATTTTGGGGCATAGTGACCTTATGTGACCTGACCTTGACCTTGACATTTTGCCAAAAATCCCCAACTAGCTAATTCTGGATGCGTGTAATACCTTTGAGAGCACTCTGGGTGATCATAGTTGCAACCAAATGCTTTGAATGGAAAATATGATCTATAAGCTAGATGTAAACTAGAAAGCTAGATTTTTAGCTTTGACCTGACCTGTGACGTCACCACTGGCCTCTAGGGCAACAACAAATATTTTCCGTCGATGAACTTTCCTGGGCTATCGATTGCCGTTTTATTCAGGGCAATCGTCTAATTGGTTCCGAAGATACAAGGGGGAGGGGGGGGGCTAAAAAGCGCCCCCAGTGACTCGTGTTACAGAAAATACCCCAGTGACTGCCGGGTTAATCAAAGGTCATCCCGGCAGCGGCATTGCATTGTGCAACCGCATATTAATCTATACCAGGCAACTGGTACATCTACCGGTAGTATTGTGGCTCAGCGAAATCAGCACTTGTTCAGCCACACAAAAGTCAAAGGATATGCCAATACAGGCTCATGGTCCTGTGCACGAGCTATTCAACATATTGGTGCTAGTTCTCTAATGGTTTCCTTGTGCAAAAGTACCGAGATCGCAATTATAATCCTGTGATTGATAGCTATGCTTCTAGTAGACAAGTGCATGTTTCAAAAAGTATTGTGCCCTGAGATCTACGTACGAGTACCACCCATTTCTTCCCACTTGTTTTACCACAAATCATTGACACAAGAGATCTGCAAGAGTCGTGACAAGATCTGACCCAGAATTTTGAATTAGAGACCGCAGGTGGTTTGCATCCCTTTGTTGCTCTCCTGACTTACCTCATTAAATATGTGTGATAATTCTTTGGCGGTGAGCTTGTGGAACACCAACAAGTCGTAGACGACGCAGGTGCCCAACACTGTGATACCGTGCTCTTTCGTGAGCATGGCGCACGCAGCACACACGAAGCACGCCAGCAGGGGGCGCCAGCCGCGGCGCGCCGGTGGCGCCGCCCCGCGGTGACCGGCAGCACTTCCGTTTCGTTGGACAGGCCGCGGGGCGTCGTGTGTCTCGCGCTGCCGCAGGTAAGCGCTGTACGAGAAGAAGCTGAGCAGGAAGAAGACGGCGGCGCCGACGTCGGCGCGTCCCACCACGCCGGCCACCGCCTCCGTGTGCACGGGGTGGACCGCGAACAGGAGCGCACCGAGCCAGGCAGCCGGGGCGCCGGCGCCGAACAGCTGGGCGGCCAGCTGGGCGAACAGGCCGCAGGCGACACTGTGCAGCAGCACGTTGACCAAGTGGTAGCCCCAGGGCTGCAGGCCGCCGGCCAGGTAGTTGAGCCGGAAGCTGAGTACGGTGATGGGCCTGTAGGACTTGTGGGAGCCGCTGTGGCTGAGCGGCGTGCCCCAGAAGTCGTCCCGCAGCAGACTGGAGAGCGGCGTGCTCGGCAGGATGTCCGGGTTGGTCTTGATCGCTCGGCTGTGGACACAGACGGACAGACGGACGGTCAGAGGAGAGCGTGTCCGGCCGACGACTGCGGGGACATTGGTAGCTGTGACACGTGTCAAAACACGTGCCCGGCACTGCTGGCAGGCGCTGAGCTGCAGCGGCCGATCGTGTTTCGCTGCAGTGACACGCCGATAGCAGCCACACCGGCGGAGTTCTAAACAGCAGAGGTATTACAATTCATTGAATCAGGATGTAGCTTTAGGGAGCGAAAGGTTAGATCATCACTGCCATATTTGTCCTTTTAGTCAGGCGTTCGAGAGTTGATGGCAATCACTGTTGGTGCTTACACATTTCAAGGAAGGAACTTATGAGAGCTTAGCAGTGACGAGAGCTTAGCAAATGGCTTCAGAAGGAAACAAGTGTGATTGGTGTGTTGTTCGGTATTCTCCTAAAGAGCTTAAATCCAGTTAGTCGATATCATAACATGGTATCAAATTTTACAAGCTTCCGAGAATCGAGCATGCTACCATTGAAGGCAACATGTAGCTTCAAATTTGAACATGACTCACATATCACGACAATCGACAATCGACAGCATTAGTAAAAAGTGCAACCACAGGTATTCCGCAAGAGAAAGTAAAACATGCTTTCCGATTTACCATTTCTGCAAGGTTGCAAGAAACCAGATCAAATTAGGTAGCTTCGGCTCACAGTCTATTGATCTTCATCACTAATCTAATCAGCCATTCACTATCGCCCAATTGACAGACTACAGCAGGCATCGTCAAACAAAGCCCCAATAGCCGGGAAACAATCGAGATCGATTCTGCACCCGGCACACGTGAAGCGTTTGAAAGCGCCTTATCGCGACCACACATCCGCACACAATAGGATTGTGTGCGCGGATCGCGGCCGTGTCGGTCGGCCGGTCGACTGGACGGGCTGTCACGGCGCAGCGGGCTGACCACTGCACCGCCGCCCGGCCGGCCGGCCGCCGGCCCCGCCCGACACTGCCAGAGCCAGTCCGAGAGACCGGCGTGTCGCCGCCGCCAGATCGGAGAATAATTGACCGGCAGGCCGCCGGGCGCGTCGGCGCGTCTCTCGCCCTCCCTAATTGCACCGCTCGCTCGCCTAATAGCAGAGCGCACCGGCCGGCGCCGTCTGCGCTGCATAGGCATCGGCGGCGTAGCTCCGCGGTGGACGGCACTGCCGCCGCTCGACTCCAGCCGGTCTATCTGGCCGTGGGTGTTTGGGGGCGGGTCGTGTGACCAGCATCGCTGATTCTCGGCTGCAAACGAGCCGTAAACCGGTCACAATGTCCCCGAAGCGGACACGCCGGCCCGACACGACGCGCCATAAACGCCGCTTTCTCATTTGTCGGCGGCGGTGGCATTGGCGACGCATTTGGCACGGTCGTCGCCGACGCACGCAGGCGGCGTGGCGGCGGCGGCGCGCGGCGGGCGGTCACATGAAACACGCCGCACGCCTTCTGAGGCCGCCATGTCCAGCTGTAAATGGTCGGCTGAACAACTGACACTGCCTGACGGCGGGGGCACACAGAAGGAACACACGGCGGCGTCACTCCTCACTGGATCGCAGATGGAAGGCGACATTAGACAGTGCGCTAGCCGCTAGGCTCAGGGGCTGACGCACGAAGAAGCCTCTCGTTCCGCTTTGACGGGGTTTTAAGGTTGTAAATATTTTTCATCTCTCGAATGGGTGGATATTTTAGGCATGCATACTTTGCCCCAGTCTTGCTCATCCTATTGTGTGGGCCCGACTTTGACCATTTGATGGTCGTCTTTCCCCTGCCTCCTGGGACAGTAGGTACACCTGCCACATGACACTGCTCAACACTCAGCATCTGTTCCTGTCACTCAGCCCCGCTCAGCGCCTGTCTCCCGTGCCCGAGCGGCGGCGGCGGCGGCCGGGGTCCGGAGCGGCGTGAACTCGGCCCGGTCATCAGCCACATCAAATGGCCCGCCGGCCGGCCGGCCGACCGCGGCCGTCCGGCGTTCCTGCAACTCACTCCAGTTTGAGGAGTGACTGACCGGCGGCGACTGACGGCCGGCAATGTTGCAGACCGCCGCCGCCGCCGCCGCCGCCCCTGGCCGGACGTCACAGTGACGGAGACGCGGCGTCGCCGGCCAGCCAGCTGTGTGTGGAGGCCGGTACAAACAGCCGCCGTCTCGGTACAAACAGCCGCCGGAGACGGCCGCAACTCAGTATCCGCTCTGACATCACCGGTAACATATCTGACTAATGCGGTAGGTCATGGTGATGAGGATCTTATTTTGGGAGGGTTTGAGCTTCACATTGGAGAAAGGAAGATAAAAGCCGAAATATGGAGAAACTGTGACTGGTTGGCTAAATCATATGGATGTGTATTATTTATCAACGAACTATTATAAATTTACAGTAAATAGTCCATTTGTAATCTTATGTAAAACCTATTTACATGAATACTTCAGGATCAAAAACGTCCTTGGTTATTCAGTCTGCAAGGTCTCTGCTGGATTCAAAGTTCAAACATATGTTTCACTGAAAATACTATACGTTTCAAAATTTCATAATTTCATCGTCATGCAGGCCAAGGTATTAATCCTAGGTAACCCATCACCATGGATTAACATTAATGTACTTAAATAAAATTGCGGGCACTTCATTGCATGAAAATTGGATTCGTATTCATCTATTCTGTCCGCTGCAATAGGAGCACTCAAACCTGGCCGCCGGCATCAGAGTATATATATCAATGTCGGCATGTTCCATATGTGCCTTAACAGCAGCGACGCTGCACTTAGCGTGCCATGACAGAAAGCGTGGCAGAGCAGCTCCATCACGCCGTGACAGATGGAGCGCGTCCAATTCCCAGCAAAGTAACCGGCTCTGTCTATAAGGCAGCGGTGGAGGGCGTTGGCGACATAGTGACGATGAATGGAGACGTCAGGCGAGATTGGCATGCAAGGCTGACTGGCTGCTTCCTCCACAAAGTAGCCCTCGCACGGGCTCCATGTCTCGCGAGGAAGAACAACGTCCGCAGAGTATGCACGCTATTGCTATCTCACAACCAACGGACAATCTGCAAAGAACCGCACAACACGGGTCACAACATCCCCAGACACTATTCCTATTATCACAAGTCACCCATCCACTACCGTCCACCTAAACGTGCCACCCATGTGACACCGGAGACCGTGAGTGACTGGGCGACCACCTAAGGTCGGCTCACGCTGCAGCCTATCTATCTGATAGGATGTGCGCACTGCATGTCCGGCCCAGCTCTGACATCGGCTCGGTCCGCTCACGCTGCCGCCCACTCGGCCGCCACGCCACTGTACCGCGCCAGATTGAGTCGCCACCAGCTTGGCCGCGGCAATCACCGCGCACAATTGACGTTAATGGCGCGGCGGCGGCGGTGGCGCGGCGTTTATCTCTGCGCACGGCTCCATTTGGACGGCCGCTGGGAGGCCGCCGAGATAAACAGTGGCCGCGGTCGCGGGCGGAGAGCGGCCGAAATCGTGGCGACATGCGAGCTGGGGACAGCGGAGGCTCTCAGTCTCAGTCTCAGTCGGCCAGTCCCGGAGAGACGCGAATAGGTGTACTGACGGCGCAGATCGGCTCTCCGGGTCTCAGCAGCGCAGCGTGGATTACACAGGCTTAGTCTGGCTGGCTGGCATCAGAGGTGTGATTCTCGAAACCATTGTGACGTCATTATATTGTGCTGACGCCGTGGAAAACCTGTCATGCAGATATCCAGAGTGATAAGAAACAGGGTCTGTGATCTCTTTTAAACGGCGTGTGTGTTGAATGAAATGGCTAGCTTAAGCCGCTTATCGGGTTGCCGGGCGGCGAGCGTGAGTCAGTCGGATATGAAGCGGTGACACTGATGGCGGTTATTAAACGTTGGCCGGCTACTGTTGGCCGTCATACTGTCAGGTTTATTGCACTGCGGCGCTGCAAACTGTGCTATTCAGCTGTAAAGGTATGAGCGCCTGCATATCAAGATAACATCATGCAAGATAACTGATCTTTAGAACCTCTAGAGAAGAAAACTTGAAAAGCTAGCTGATTGCTTTGAGCAAAAGGCCAACAGCAAATAAGAATGTCAATAATCCACTGCTGATGTTAATCTGATGACTATGCCATCATCTGGCCGTCAATTTCCATATGTCGTTTAGACACCACACCTCCTCTGCTGGAGTACATTGCAGATACATCTTGTCCCGACACATCTACCAGCTGGCAATACTCGGACGATCGAGTCGTTACAGAGAGGGCCGGCGCGGTGGCGGCTGGTCGGTGGCGGCTGGTCGGTGGCCACTGGCCCCACACCTCACACAGTCAGCTGGCGCCGGCCAGTCTCGGTCGACCGGCACGTTTCGGGCTGCGCCGCGTGTCCCTGTGGTGACCGGGCCACGTTTTTGCCGTGATCGCACGGCGGCGCCGCTCCCGTCTCCTTGGTCGTCTCGGTTTTCCGCCGGATCTGCGCACCGAGCTAATGATGGCTCTCACGTCCAGTGCGGCGAGGCCTGCTGCGCCGGCGTCGCGCGCGGCCGACGCCGCTGTGAGAACGCCGCCGAGACGCGGCGGCGAGCTGCGCGCGCGACCGGAGCGCGCCACGTGATTAGCGTTTTTCGTGGCGGCGGCGCGGCCGCAATCGGCGCGCTGTGTGCGCCATAATTGCCGCCCCGAGACGGCCAGCTAAAAACTCCCCCGCCAGAGCGACCGCTGAGCCCGACGGCAGTCCTGCGCGCTGTGACCCAGCCCGGACACTCACCCGGTCTGAGCAACAGCCAGCTGGTAGAAGTATAGGAGTTGCTCCAATATTCATGTGTTCGTTTGTGCAATGTAAACTCATGTGCCTAATCCCAAACACCTTGAGGAAGACAAGTATATGGCTGAGCAATTGCACCCCTCGCTCTGAGTGTAGCTGCAGACGAGTTTGAAGTCCATCAGGCGTCACCTGGCCGGGTTTTTGCAGAGCACGGTGGCCAAACCAGCGCAATGCGTCGTGAAGTGGCAACGCTCTGAGCTTATTTGTGGCTTAATTGTCTTGCAATGCACTGCGTTCAATTGACTCGTCAGTCGATGTTTTAGATCGGACCGATAGCGCCGAACGGGAGATTTATTGTGGCTGCTTAACCCACGACACCCCGGTGTAATTTGTGCCGCCGAAAAGGAGACAGTGATGGAACAGGGGCCGAAAGAAATGAATGGGAAGGGCCCGGTTATCCATCTCAATAAAGTGGGAAACGGTGACCAATTTGATTTAGTGGTACTGAACAGGTGTTGATAGACTCTGTTCAGGCAATTATCGCCACTGAAAACACGAGTGAAAATCAAGTGAGTTATCGGTTGACTGTTACATATCTTTTCCAATGATAATAACCCGTTGCGAATTTAATTACCAAGCGGTAAATTTCAGACAAATAACAGAGCTGATAACTAGCACAATTTCATGGAATGAACCATTTTTGTGTTGTATATGTGGACATGAACAGAACGGCACCAAGGTGACGCTTTGACATCCATGTTATGCTGTGGTCAGCTGCTGTGCTGGAAAACACGCTCATGGCGCCACTGCTCTCATTGCACTGTCATCCTGTCACTGCGGCTTGCAGAGGCGACGCAATTTGGCCCATATTTTACAAGCTCGCCAACAGTCAGTCTCAAATGGCACTGTTAAGATGATCAATGAACTCAAGTTTGTATCACAGCACACAGAGCACTGAGACTCTTCTGCTGAACAAATGATACATAATTATCATTTTACGATGCCGTAATTGCGGATAAATATAGACAAGCGTCGAAGGCTCGGGTCGAGTCAAAGGAGCGGACTGAGCAGAGCTCTCGGACGCAGATCATCACAGTGTAACGACCTATAATGCTAGGGTGGCAGGCCACGGCCAGAAACGACATCAACACGCGGATGGACATCAGTCACTGCGCATGCGCACTGCCCACCGGGCGCTGGGCCGGAGGAGCTGTCGGTACCTGGCGGGCTGGACCGGAGGAGCTGTCGGTACCTGGCGGGCTTGGAACCGGGAGAGCTGTCGGTACCTGGCGGCTGGACCGGAGCGAGCTTGTCGGTACCTGGGCGGGCTGGAACCGGAGGAGCCTGTCGGGTACTGGCGGGCTGGAGACCGGAGGAGCTGTCCGTACTGGCGGGCTGGACCGGGAGGAGCTGTCGTAACCTGGCGGGCTGGACCGGAGGAAGCTGCTCGTACCATGGCGGGCTGGACCGGAGGAGCTGTCGTACCTGCGGGCTGGGCCCGGAGGGAGCTGTCGGTAGCCTGGCGGGCTGGACACGGGAGGAGCTGTCGGTACCTGGCGGGCTGGACGCGGAGGAGCTTGTCGGTACCTGGCGGGTGGACGGCGGAGGAAGCTGTCGGTAACTGGCGGCTGGACCGGAGGAGCTGTCGGTACCTGGCGGGCTGGGCCGGAGGAGCTGTCGGTACCTGGCGGGCTGGACCGGAGCTGTCGGTACCTGGCGGGCTGGACCGGAGGAGCTGGCGGGCTGGGCCGGCCCAGGAAATGAACCTCTCCGACTGCAGACAGTCGTGCCGAGCAATTAAACAGAACAGTGCCGAGAAATGCACCGGCCGCCCGCCAACGAGTCGGGTTACGCCAGCTAATGCGCGGATGATTTGCAACCTAATAGATCTGTTCCGAGTTTTGGAGAATTAACTGCGGCGTCGAACGCGCGCTGTTCGCGGTCGCTGCCAATTTGCGCCGCTTTAGTGCGCCGTCCGCCGTAAAGCTGGGCATGCAATGCCGTGGCGCCGTCGGCGGCCGGGCGCGGCCGACTCGCTCGCAGCGAATCCATCACCAAACTGGCAGTCTTCACGCGACCGGGCCGTAACGGCTCCGGTTCACACAACCAGCGACCAAGGCCGGGCGCGGCAGTTCACAGAAAAACGCCGCCGCGGGGGCTGTGGTGGCGGCACCAACCACGCCGTGTCTCCATAAAGTGATTATGCCCGTCTTTATTTCCTCTCATTTCTGTTTTCTAATACGGCGGCGCGGCCGCACCGCTGCCAGCAGTCGTAACGGCTAATGACACAACCGGGGGCCATAAATCCGGCATCGGCGCACACACGGTACCCCGCGGCCGGCCGCGCCGCCGCTCCTCCGGGGAAGACGGAGCCGTGTCGTCACCACCGCCGCCATCACCGTCATCACTGCCACCGCGCCCGTGGCGCCGTCATCAGAGGCAACCCGGACCACACCGGCCAATTCAGCTGGAGGGGTGCAATACGTCGCGAGGGGATCGCTGATGGAGGGTGGAATGGTATGTGGGCCACTGCGTGATATGCGGGGGAGCACGTCGGATCAGGTGTGGCGATTAAGATGGGATTAAACTAGCCGCTGTGGGTGGTGGACGCACATACATCAGAACGCTGGCGCCCGCAGATTAGTGTGGATCGCGTCAAACCGGTGCAGACCGGGCGGCAGACGTTTGTGCCGAGTAGCTTAATTCATTAAGGAAAAGATAACTGCACAAAGTTTGTGGTAAATCGTGACAATGCTGCTGTTGTATGGACATTATGTGATTGGCGTGGTTAGTAGCAAATATATGTCACGCAATGCAGTAGCATGCATGCCATTACAGCACAAATGGCAGCCAGCTCATACCAAGCGATACGTGAATGAGAAACAGAGAAACGCCTGGCTGCAAGCAAACTGTGCATGGGAGAAACGAGCACACACCCGACCCCTTCAGTCGGACCACAGACCCTACGGAGCTGACCTACAGGACCGCAGAGCCGATTGCGCCTTGCTGAGGATCACACACACAGAGCGCACGGCGGCGGTACACGGCATGACGCTGCAGGTCACGAGGAAGTGTTGCCGACTGCGGGGGATGTGCGGCGTGCGCGGACCGTGCGGCGGCGCGGCCGCAGCCGACCGGGTGCGGCCGCCGCGTCTGACCGATCGCCGTGAAGAATCAGTAATGGCTGCGCCGGCGCATCAAAGGCACGGGTGACGCGGTCAGTGAACACCCTGCCCTCCCCTCTGCAGAGCCGCCGGCCACTGTCAGAGATCGACAGCGTGTGACGGCGCCGCCGCCGCCCCGGTTAGCAGCCATGTGCAGTGGAGAGTGCCAGCGTGGCGCCGCCGCCCCGGTTAGCAGCCAGTGGAGAGTCCCAGCGGCGCGGCTGCAGTGGGGCCACAGGGTCGACACGGCCGCTGACCAGACATTGTGGCCTGCTGTACTGATTGTTCGGTGTGCAATAACTCGGGAACAATGGAAGGAAGAAAGGACCTTGACATGACAGCAACATAAGAGGGCCGGTGGTTCTCTGAAATAATGAATATATACAGTTAAACACCAGAGCAGCTACCGTGCACTGTGCAGTGGTTATGGCTCCATTGCGCTCTCATAACCACCTGCCATAGTGGCCTGCTTTCACGAATGGCTAGACCACAAGCCGTCTAAATCAGATAGTAAATATCACTTGGGTCTCTTAAGAGCCCACTTAACTCTGAACAGTTCTAAGAAGGCCTGGCATTTCAACTGCCAGTCGGATGGCTCCCACCACCTCACACCTTGAGGCTTGAAACCCCTTTTCCAGGAGCTGTACTTTATCCAATCATGAGCGACGAAAGAGCGGGGGGACGGGGGAACGCGTCCCCCAAACACGGCAAACAGGGCCGTGTCCCCCTCTAAAAATTTCGAATCATACATTACGCCTATGTGCGTTGCATGGAAAGAATATTGACTTCAAAATTTATACGTCCCCCCTCCAACTCTCGGTTCGTGGCGACGCCCCTGCAACCAATGCATCACATCCACGGCCTTCATCACAAGCCACTCCCGTATCTAAACTGTGTCTCAGCATGAGGCGGCCATATCGCTCACATCATCGGAAGGATCGGCTAGACGGCCACCATTCCTCCTGATCCGCATGCATCCTGTCCTCCGGATGGCCGGGCAAAACGACCACCAACCCACCGCCACCTGCCATTGTCCCCCCTTCTCCCCCAGCCCATCACCGCTCCGGTTTGGTCACAGCAAAGGCGCGGCGCGCGGGTGACGCGGCCGGCGCTGCCGCTTCTTGCGCCGCTTTTTGCCGCACTCAGCGCGCGACAGATCCGCCGCGCTGAGTGCAAACAGGCGTCGCCAGAGCCGGCGGCCGTCCGTCGCCCCGGCCGCCGCGACAGCGATCGATAGCACAATCAGCGCCGATAACGTGCCGCGTGCGAGCCGCGCCGCGCCACAATGCACCACTCCGCGCCACAATGTGACGCTCCGGGACGCCAACTGAGACTACGGACCACACTGCGTCACGCTGAGCGACAATCGCCGACGAACGCAAACAAGCCTAATGGGCCGAGTTATCTCATGTGAAGCCGCTCTCAGTGGACGGAGTGTTGGGCGAGCCCCGCCTGACAGTGCGTAGTCGTGACCTTGGCTAACTGGACAGATAACAGTCGGCTGTGGCCAGGCTGTGCTCGGCTAGCTCAGCTTATCTATCGCCTGTGCTAACCAATCATATCTGTGAATGTTTGTGCTGGAAAGGTACACAAATGTGAGCGATTCCAATGTAGACGACAGGCTCAGCGTAAAGCCAACTGTGACTGTCGTACCAGACAATGGGCGTCTAACTGCCAGGCGGCGTCAGAAGGTGGCCGTCCCGTGTCGGTTGGCGCCCGACTCGTGCCCTGCACGTCACCTGTTCGGACCAGACGTCGCCTGGGAGGTCCGCCGTCATGTCAATGGCCAGCCGCCGTCACCTCGGCCGGCTCGCCCGGTGCGCGGCGAGCCGCTGAGCTGGCGGCGCGAGCGAGCGAGCGGCCCTCCCTGGCGGCCGGCCGACCACGCTGCACGCTCCGCCAATGCATCACATGCAGACGCGAACACGGCCGCGCCAGCCGCCGGCCGCACAAATCTACATTGGTAATCGCCGCGACGCCTATCGCCCGCGCACTTGCCATTATCCGACAGCGCGCAATCCGCGCCAAATCTGCCGCGATCGGCTCGTCTGCGGCGCATCTGGCGCGATACGCGCCGTGACGGCCGCAGCCTGCCAGTTCCGCGTCAGATCTGCCGCCGATCCTCCGCCGAGCGCCGTGAATGCCGTGAATCCCCACGGAGCGTGGTTCGCCGAGCTGGGCGCCGCCGCGCGTGTCAAGCGCCAGTTCCGCTGGAGCAGACCGCTCGGTAATGTGCCCGCTTCCGCGAAGCCCGCATCAGCCGCGCCGTCTTTATATCGGCTTTATGGTGAGCCACATATGGCCGTTCGTGATTGACAGCAGTCAGCCGGTGAATCGGGCCAGGCGCCGTGCTGAGAGCGCCATTACTATTCAGCAGTTTGCAGATGCCGAGTGGGAGGAGTTCAGCTCACCGAGCAACGGGCCGCGCTGCCACGGTGCTGCACCGCGCGCAAACCTGAGCAGCTACGGAACAGCGGCGACTGCGGCGGCCACTGACACGGGTACGGCACGCTAACGCCAGGGACTGCAACGGACACATGGCACACGAGCACCTGAGACAGCAGAGATGCACTACAAGCTAACACCAGGGACTGCAACGGACACATGACACACGAGCACCTGAGACTGCAGAGATGCACTACAAGCTAACACCAGGGACTGCAACGGACACATGCACACGAGCACTGAACGACTGCAGAGATGCACTACAAGCTAAACAAAGACTGCAGAGGGACACCAAAGGCCTAACACTAGAGACTGCAGAGGGACATAGCCAGGCTAACACCAGAGAACTAAGAGGGACACAGAAGGTAGCCAGAGGACTGCAGAGGAGACATAGCAGGCTAACACCAGAGACTGCAGAGGGACACAGAAGGCTAACACCAGAGACTGCTAAGGAACATAGCAGGCTAACACCAAAGACTGCAGAGGGACACAGAAGGCTTACACTAGAGACTGCAGAGGAACATAGCAGGCTAACACCAGAGACTGCAGAGGGACACAGAAGGCTAGCACCAGAGACTGCAGAGGAACATAGCAGGCTAACACCAGAGACTGTAGAGAGACACAGAAGGCTAACGCCAGAGACTGCAGAGGAACATAGCAGGCTAACACCAAAGACTGCAGAGGGACACAGAAGGCTTACGCCAGAGACTGCAGAGGAACATAGCAGGCTAACACCAAAGACTGCAGAGGGACACAGAAGGCTAACACTAGAGGCTTCAGAGGAACATAGCAGGCTAACACCAGAGACTGTAGAGAGACACAGAAGACTAACACTAGAGACTGCAGAGGAACATAGCAGGCTAACACCAAAGACTGCAGAGGGACACAGAAGGCTAGCACCAGAGACTGCAGAGGACCATAGCAGGCTAACACCAAAGACTGCAAAGGGACACAGAAGGCTAGCACCAGAGACTGCAGAGGACCATAGCAGGCTAACACCAAAGACTGCAGAGGGACACAGAAGGCTAACACTAGAGGCTTCAAAGGAACATAGCAGGCTAACACCAAAGGCTGCAGAGGGACACAGAAGGCTAACACTAGAGACTGCAGAGGAACATAGCAGGCTAACACCAAAGACTGCAGAGGGACACAAAGGCTAGCACCAGATGACTGCAGAGGCAGGGCGGAATCCAAGGGCGGGGGCCAAAGGGGCCATGCCCCTCCCCCAAACCACCAAAATCGGCGGCCAAATTTGAAACACATTTCCTGGGTTTGTCGTAAAAATAAGCCCTTTTTACTAAAGAAAGTTTGTTTAAATCAGTTATTGATACACTAAGCAAGCTGAAATCCGATGAGTTTTCAGAATTATGCGATAATTTTTTGGGATTTGGCCCCCCAACTGTCAAAATCACACTTTCTGATCCGCCTATGTGCAGAGGAACATAGCAGGCTAACACCAAAGACTGCAGAGGGACACAGAAGGCTAGCACCAGAGACTGTAGAGGAACATAGCATGCTAGCACTAAAAACGCCTAACACGCGCACCGCCGGGGGTCTGCTGCGCCAAACACGAACTGTGGGAATTTATTTGTGCCCCCCCCCCCCGAGATCTCGAAACCACGCAACGTAGCGACAAGCAGAAAACGGCTTAATATAGCTCGAGACAGATCCATAGAAAGTATATCGTTTTTATTTAGGTCAGGTTATATTATTGGTCACCAGAGGTTATCCAAGGTCAGATTTCCGGTTTTCAGGACTTCTCTCCAGAAACCCCCAAAACATCTCGGGAACTATGATAGCTAGGAACAAACAAAAGACAATTGAAAGTTCTTGAAAAATGAAATGGCCAACATGTCCTCAGATTTTAGATAAGGTGATAAGGTTTTAGATAAGGTTCAGGCTCCAGAGTCCAGAGGTCATCAAAGGTAAGCAAATGCAAAGCTGTTTTTCGCAAATAACATTTTACCTAAACAAGATAGGGCAATAACTTTGACATCGTGTTTGTCTCGTTAAGGCGTTTTGAAATATATTATTTGAGACCTGGTCAGGTCAATTACAAAATTAGCCTCGGTTCAAGGTCATTTGGTGACCCATGTACGTCATATTGCATATGGGGCGACGCGGCTCGACGAAAAAAACACAGTGGTGTCATCCACTCGTCTATTTTTATTTTATCAAGAGTTATTAACAAAAAATTGTGGACGTACCTCAGATGACCTTGCAGAGGTCACTGAGCAGCAATAGCACCTGGGCCATCACGAATGATCTAAAATAACATGATGCTGAAATAATTGGCCTGATCCAATGCATATGATCTGAAAAGGAAGCATTTGTATATTTTCCTATTCACTAATAATCGAGAGGTCAGTAAATTGACCTGACCTTAGGTCACCGATACAAAAATATAGATATACGAATTACAAGTGCTTATGACTTTATGACATCCTGTAAGTTTGAAACCGATCAGCCGAAAACTCTGACTGTGGTATGACCGCAAACAATTTTGAGGTGGGGCCACGTGACCTGGCTTGGTGACCTGACCTGACATGACCCGAGGTAAAAAATGACTATGTGGATAATTGATGCCTTAACAGCTGTGCGAAATTTAGCGGCGCTGCTCGTGGATGTTGTTCCACTACTCCTGAAAAAAGGAGGGGGAATCCGCACGCGCACGCCCCCCCCCCCGGCGGTGCGCGTGCTAAACGTAAAATTCAACTAGACCTTGGTCTAGTAATCTTGAACCAAACTCCGATGGAGATTGCAGAGGAACGCAACAAACTAGCATCAGGGCATCTGCATAGGACACAGCCGAGTGGCACCATGGATTCCCTGTTGTGGGTGGAACCATCAGTGGAATGCAGGCATGCAATGCACGAGTTCATGACACCAGGAACGGGTTCGATGGCGCAGAGGACCGCTGGGAATGCGGCAGCCAGCGTCAAATACCTGAGTATGATAAATGGGATCGTGGCGAGCTAGACGATTAACTTAAAACGATCAAGCGCATGCAACATTCTTTTGCCTGCGGTAGCTGTAAAAATATTGCTTAATACTCGCATGTATCGTGTCAGAGGTTTGTGCAAGAATACTGCTGTAAGTTAGTCTGCTTTACAAAAAAGATCAATTGTAGTTAACTGTAAACTGTTAAAACTAAGGCTAATGACAGTAAGGTCAGCGATAAGTATTATAACAAAAAACAAATAATTGGCACTTGAATCGGCTTCATGCACATTCCAAACATATTAATCGAGGACATATCGGTTAAAGATATGCAATGCCTAACAAACAACGCATCCAGCATCCTACAACTATTGGCTATCTTTCCTGCTAATGTTTTGTCACACACGATAGCTTTTATATTTTTCTGACAAGCCCTTCACCGTGCAAGCCAATTGACGCAATACATCAGCCGTTGAGTGGCGACAGCACTCGATAAAACTCCGCCACCTACAAAAATACCGCGCCGACAATGCGACGACAATGCGACGAGGACCCGCTGAACCGGCCGCACGCCGACTACCGAGTCACGTGACACAATCTGGCGCGCCGGCACGCCGCGCGATAAGCGACCAACCGGTTTCCGGGAGGTGTTGAGATGCAATAAAAGCGTCACATTCGATCTCGGCAGCGCGCCTGAGCGCTACGTCTCGCGCACTATGCCGTCGCACAAGGGTGGTGACAGGCTGGCTTTGCTGCTGTGCTAACTCCACTCTATTCAGCAGCAAGGAGCCGCGATGTTGTCGGCCAGTCAGAGCCGGTAGCTCGCGCAGAGAACCACCGAGCGGCTGGGCCACGTGATGGCCTGTCCCGCCGCCCCAACAGCAGCCTGCGAGGGGTGCTGCCGGCTCGTGCGCCGCTGACGTTTACGAGCGCTCCATGCGGACCACTAACTTGAGCAAAAACGGCCGCTACGTCGGCTCAGTTCGGCAGCCGGCGCCGACTCCACGCACGGTGTGATGGCTGACTGGCCAGTTCAGCCGTGTAACGGGCGGCGGAGACAGCACCGGTAACCAGCCCGCACTGGCTTCCAGGAACCGGCCATCCGACGCAGAGGCCGCTCTGCTGACAGCCGTTCCGGCGCCGCCTCCTCCGGCTCCTCCACCGCGACACGGGACGCAGAGACCGCTCTGCTGACAGCCGTTCCGGCACCGCCTCCTCCGGCTCCTCCACCGCGACACGTGGGTGGCGCTGCCTGCCCGGATGTGGTGACGTCATCTGACCAGATCAGCCCTGTACCGGCCTGTACCGCCGGCCTGTATGTACGGGAGCGGTCCGGACGGCCGGCCGGCCAGCGGCCAAGACGCGATCCACCGCTATTATTGCCGGGGCAGGCTGTAATTTGGTCGGCAGCCGGCCGGCAGCAGCGCCAGGTAATAGGCCTCACCGGCGGCAGGCCTGCAGTCCCAGCTAATATTGATTAAATGCGGCGAGACGCCGGACGCGCGCGGATCGTGCACTGTGCACTGTGCAGTCTGCATGGGCAGTGAGAGCTTCGCGGACCGAAAGCCGGGTTCACAGCTGTATCGGGCTCCGTGTAACAGCTGTCTGATGTAGATGTATTATCAATTTCGTGGATGAACGCCTCGCAACAACAAACATCACACGCCCTTTCATCATCTTACACGATGTGTTAAACATTGGCGTGCTGTTGGAGAGAATGCAGATCATAACCAGTGGCATAAGCATCATACTTGCAATTCTGCATTGGGATGCATACTCGCAGCTCGTAAACTCTCTCCAGAATGCGTCAGACCAGCGTGCATATGCCATCAGTCGGTCTCCGTCCTATGGACAGCCAGCCACAGTGCAGAGCGGCGCTCTACATAGTCTGTCTGCGGACGGGCAGAGTGGCGCGGCACCGCACCGCTCGCATTGTAAACAGACATTCCCGCCCCGCTCATACAATGGCGATGACCTAATAACAGGGGCTTTATAAGGGGCCGGGCAATAAACCGGGCCGCCGTGTTGCCGGCCCAGCCAACCACCGGATAAACGCTGCTGTCCGCACTGACAGGTCGCCAGGAAACACTGGCCTGCGACAGAGTAGGTATTGTAGAGGAACTGATCAGTGATCAGTGTTCTGATCAGTGATCAGTGTTCTGATCAGTGATCAGTGTTCTGATCAGTGATCAGTGTTCTGAGCAGTGATCAGTGTTCTTCTTCACGAAAACAACGAAAACTACATGATAAAGAAAGACAGAAAGGCAAGAGAAAGAGAAATATAATTTGAAACAGCGTTAAGGAAAAGAATGGGATAGACGGGAGACACTCGACAGACCCAAAGCCAAAACTACTGAACACTTGTCAGTTTGTTCACTAAATCAGCAGTCAGCACTGATCCACGAGCGGGGTCTTCCTGTTGTCACCTCCCCTGCCCTCCATTTTGTCCAGGAGCGGTACTGACAGGCGGACAAAAGCGCGTCCTGGTGCCGCCGCCTATTGGCACGTCTGGTGTCTCGGGACGACACCCTGCCGTCACGGCCGCTACTGGCCACAAAGGAACGCGCCGCCCCCCGGTCGGCCGGCCGCGCAGAGGCGGGCCGAGAGCCGCTCTGGTCGACCGAGAAGCTTCACCCGATGTCGGGCGACAGCACTGACAGCCGGGAGGTAATCGGTAGATCTCATCTCGTTTTGAGTATGAACGTTTTCTGGCGTGCGATGAGCTTGTGTCGACGTCGACAGCATAGCTGGCAATGATTGGTGGGAGTGCTGTTCTCAAACGCCATAGCTGGCTCTCATCGACATTGAGTCCTGGCTGCGGTATTCTTCCGTTCGCATTGATTCCGGTTCCGGCCTGGGTCTCGCTCGTCTCCACTGTAGATTCAGCCGGTCTCATTGTGTGCCATGACTGTCTGAAAACAGACTGACCGCAGCCGCCCGTGCGCCAAGAATAAACACCTCGCCGGCTGCCGGGAACGATGCAGATCTGTAACGACGGCACCGAGAATGATATATGTTCGGAGATTAGGGCATATGCCGGCCAGAAACTATCAGTTAGCTGGACGCCGCCGGCGGGGCAGCAGTCCGTCGGACGAGAGCAAAAACACGCCACGAGCAGGCGGCGGCGGCGGCGGCGGGGAGACGATGGTGGCGAGATGGACAAACATCGACACCCCGTCCGGTCAGCATCCCCCCCCCCCCGGCTGGCCGCCCGGTGATTCAATGTCAAACAGACGCAGCTAGCGTGCTCATTGCTGTGATGAATGCTGCAGCTGCAGTGGAGCAGACTGTGCGGCTAATCGGCCGGTAATTATGCCCCCAGCGCGGCCGTCGCTGCCGCCGCCACTGACGTCGCTCGGAGCACTGCCAATCACCACCGCCACTTAACGTCCGTCAGCAGCGCGCCGCGACGCGACTCACGACCTGTCGGCGGGGTCGCGGCCCCGGTCACGGCACGGCACTGCCGGCAGGTCACTGAGCGGTCCCCGACCCAGGCGGGTCGCGGCGGCGGGTCGCGCCGGGTCAGCGCGGCTCGCCGTGGGTCGCGCGGGGTCGCCGTGCGGCGTAGCGCGGTAGTCGAGGTCAGTGACGGGTGATGGCCGCCCGGTGGGCCGGTGGGCCGGCGGGCCACGCTGCGGTGGCCGCCGGCGCCGGCCGTCAGCCGAGTGGCAACAAAGCCATTAGCTGTCCACATGGCGCGTCAGGTGCGGCCGGTCACCTGTCAGCCGGCCTGGGCGACCCACAGACCCCTGTCAGCCGGGCTGGGAGACCCACAGACCCCTGTCAGCCGGGCTGGGAGACCCACAGACCCCTGTCAGCCGGCCTGGGCGACCCACAGACCCCTGTCAGCCGGCCTGAGCGACCCACAGACCCCTGTCAGCCAGGCTGGGCGACCCACAGACCTCCAGCCGAGAAGGTACAGCAGGCTCCAGACCTCCAGCCGAGACGATACAGCAGACTCCAGACCTCCAGCCAAGACGATACAACAGGCTCCAGACCTCCAGTCGAGACGGTACAGCAGACTCCAGACCGGTAGCCTAGAGGGTACAGCAGGCTCCAGACCGTTAGCCTAGAGGCCACCCGCCGACAGCGTCACACTGGCGTTGCATTGTCCGTCCAGGTTGGCGGCGCAGATGGCATGTCGAGCATGTTCATTCTGATCTGATATTGTGAGCAACGGTTCCGCTTTTGATACCTCAGATATAGGTACTCATTGCACATGGTATTCCCTAGTAACACATGACGTTGTTACAACGTCATGGCAATGTTGTCAACGTTATGACAACGTTCATGCGACGTAATTTTGTCGTGAAAACGTTGTGAAAGTAATGTGTGCTACTATGGTTGCCTGCCCCACCCGTCCATGTCTTTCTGGCAACAAAGAGACGTAACCTCACCAGGGAGCATTGTTGACAAGGCAGCAAACAGAGTTTCGGTGAAATCGTGAGAGCCAGGTTAGCGACAGCACCCAGGCAGCAGCCGGCTGACCAAATACCCACACCGGCCAACCATTACCGACAGACAATGGCATTGTCCGCTGTGGCCGCGACCGGGCGGCGCCGGCGGCAGTCTGTTGGCGGCGCCAGCGGCAGTCTGTTGGCGGCCGGGCGGCGCCGGCGGCAGTCTGTTGGCGTCCGGGCGGCAGTCTGTTGGCGGCCGGGCGGCAGTCTGTTGGCGACCACCGCCCAGCCGGCCGACACGTCCGACTCTCTGCGGACGACGGAGGCGGTGGCGGCGGTGCTCATTAAGTCGGCCGGTGCAGAGGAGCCGGAGCCTGCGGTTCACGTGTGGACACGCGGCCGCCCCTGCTGACCGGCCCTGCTGACCGCGCCCACCACCGCCGGATGGTCGCGATGATAGCGGTCTTCGACTCAGCACCGGCAGCGGTCAGCAGACATCACGAGAGACCAGGAGACGGCACTCATAGCGGTCTCCGACTCGGCACCGCACGGTCGCCGCATCACGAGAGACCAGGAGACGGCACTCATAATCGGCACGTCAGTATACCACGAGACGTGCAGTGTCGCTTAGAGACACGGACATTCCGATAATCAGTGACAGAGTTGACAGCAGGAGGTTCTTACAGAGACATAAGCTTGTTACGAGCGAGCGCGAAGCGCGGAGCGAGTCCTCATTGAATACCGGATTTTTCTCACATATACGCGGCCCGACCCCGGCCGGGCCAGACGCGACGCTGGTCCGAAGCTTATAATCTTTTGACACCCCCGCATCCGATTGACAAGCGGTCTCACCATATGTAGTCCTCAATGGCAATGACATTTATGATTATTGACCTGTTTTTTCTCATGTGATGGGTCCACACGGGCACGTGACACGTGCCGCGTCAAGGGGTGTCAGAAAGTATTATCCTGCTTATAGCTGAGAAACGGCTGGACCCGATTATAGCTAAATTTTGTGTGAGGCTTGGAGAACCACACCACTGGCAATGTTGCACAGGTTCAAACTCTGGGTCACACTGCACGTGCGCACGTGCACCCCTGTTCCGTCCACAAAATTAACTTACAAAAACCATCGTTGCAATACCGGACCTATATCTCGGCAACCAAAAGTCGCAAAGACACGGGTCAAACACAGATGCGTAGAGAAACGATCCGCCCGGCGTATGCCAACTATGTGTCGATCAGCGGCGCGTGTACGTGCAAAGTTTAACTGGCTTATACAAGCGCAAATGCAAGTTTTATGACGTCTCACAATTTAAATTCAGTGCTCAGCACCTATGGGACGTAGCGATAAAACAACACCAATGTGTAGACCAATGTACCGTCTCTAAGTGCATTCAAAAAATTTAGGTTTGCATGCAGTATTTCACTGTTAAAATCTGTCTGTATTTTTTAATTGACGATTTTTATCATATTTCCTTAAATTCATCCGCGCCGTAGCTTCAAACCAAAGGGTGCTAGACGATAAAAATGCATGCGCTGTAAGCGCAATCAAATCCATCTAATACCCACCCAAAATGGCCATTTTTTGCCTACAAACATGAACGCTTATAATTGGCAAATTTAAAATAACGCTTTCAAAAACCTATTAGTTAAAGTATCGATTAGTTCGGATCTATTTGCGCGGCAAAACAACACAGCGAAAATAATTCAAATGCATGCCCTTTGGCAACAAGACGATCCTCCGTTAGACGGGTGATAAATTGACGCAGATTTATTCGGACTCGCTCGTCCTTCGCCGTTTAAGGCGTCTTACTGGTAATATCATATATGTGAGTTGTGATATAGCTCCAGACCACCAGTATCGATCTGCTTTGAAAAAACAAAACATGACAGCTACTCAATATAATCTGAGTTACGTTTGCATAAACCTAGCCCTTGATTCCATAGAAAGGCGTGATCTTCAGTGGATCAGGGGTGAGTCGGAAAGTCACCTGGGATTATCTGCCGAAGAATGAACTCTGTCAGAAAGAAGTCTGGAATGTGTAACATGTGATTAGTCGACAAATGGTTCAAACAGCAGCAGCTCACACCGCTCCGTAGTCTCCCCAGCTATCACAAATGAAACGGCAGCACAGCTTCACAACTCTTGTCAGCAGCATAGCCGAACACGCGAAGCAGCTCGAACCGTTGCTGCCTGTCACACCTATGCCACCAGAGCCCAGCAAATGGCCGGCAGCCGTCATCAGTCACCGGCTGCTTTGGCTGGCGCCGGGGCCGTGCTGAACCAACACCAGCGGCGGCCGGCGGCGGCACGGATTCCTGACCCGGCCGGGCCGGGCAGCTGGGCTGCCGGGCCGGGCCGTGTGTGCCGGAATTAGCCGGCCGGCCGGTCGCTGGCTCGATTCGGCGCTAATCTGAGGCCGTGTGAGACGCCACCGCCCGCCGCCGGCCATCGGCCAGGTATCAATTTGTGCGCCGGTAAATGCGGCTCCGGCCGGCGCTCCGACCACGGCCGGCACCAGCGGCTCCGTCCCGCCGCTCTTCAGAGCGGTGCCCACAGATAGACAGACTACCGGCTACAGTCCGGCTCCCGGTTACAGGCAGATTCCTGGTTACTCGTCTGGTTCCTGGCTGCAGACAACGGTCAGAAACTTCAGAGTTTCAGGGAATTATGACTCGCAGAATTCTGGCTATATACCGAAATTGTTAGTGGTTATGCATAATTTTGTTAGTTATAGACTGACTCATCAATCCCTGACCTAGAGGATTCCTAGCCACAAGCAGGTCAGAGCACAATACCTACTACATATATCCTAGATTGACTGGACTGTTAACCGCAGGCCGAACCCTGTCTAAGGACAGACTGTAGCTCTATGGGCTGGTTCCCGCGCAGATGAACGACCACACCCACCCACACCTCTCGGTCACACCTGTCTGAGGGCTGATTAATCGGCTGATAGGGAGCCAAACATCCCGGGGCCGTCCCCTACTGTAACCCTGCGGTACGGTCAGACATAATTAGCGCTCGGTGGCCAACACGAGAGCAGGTGGTTAGCGTCTACAGTCAAACACGGCTACACGGCAGATCAGCTGATCAGTGAAACCGGTACTGAAACTCCAACAAGGGAAGACCAGCATTCACGGCTGGTTTGCTGACATGAAACCAACTGACCACTTGACTGTTGTGAAGGCAATGAGCAGCATTTACCAGCGTTGTAAACATGGCACTGCCTCCTTCAAAACGTTCGTGACGCGGGATTGCCTATCATTAGAACTGCCAGTTGATCTGTCTAAGCTGCACCGGACTCGGCGGGCTTAACTCAATCCACTTCACACTTGAACATCATCCGATTTACCCCCTGATACTCTCCCCCTGGCGGCAGGTATGTATTATGTGAGCCGGTCATCGAGAGCAGCGCTTCCCTCCGTGATCTGCACAGAGAGCCGCCGCGCCGCCCAGCGGAAGGAAGCGTGACGAGCCACGAGAGGCAGCGCTCCCTCCGTGATCTGCACAAGAGCCGCCGCGCCGCCCAAGCCGGAGAGGAAGCGTGACGCCTGCTCTCCCGCTGCCGACAGAAAAACGCCTACAAAACCGCCCCCGGCAGCGGTGGACGTCGGTGGCGGCGGCGGCGGCGGCGGTGGCAGCGGTGGCGTGAGAGGGCGATCGGAGGCCGATACGGCGCCGGATTCCAGACACGCCGACTGACTGACCGGCCACCACCACACGGCATAAATCCAACATAAAAACACGCCCCGCCGAAATACTTCACAAACTGAGAAACACTCACACTATAAAAACACACATTATAGAGGGAGAGTAGTGCGCTGGGTCACCGACAGCCCCTCGAATACAAATTTGAGTTGTTTAAAGCCTTTCGTCTTAATAAGTCAACGCAAACATTGAGTTGGTGCTCTCTTACAAGCCGAGCGAAAAAGTTTGGTGACATCTTGGGAGACAATTGTAAATTTCCATTCTAAAACCGAGGAAATGAACCACAGCATGTCACTTAGAGAGAATATGATGGTGGACATTTCGTCTACCACGCCTCGAGTGCTGACCAGCCGGGTGGGTCTGCCAGTCGGGCCTGCAGCTCTCAGTCACAGGTCTGCCAGTCGGGCCTGCAGCTCTCACAGGTGCCCCGGGTCTGCCAGTCGGGCCTGCAGCTCTCACAGGTGCCCCGGGTCTGCCAGTCGGGCCTGCAGCTCTCACAGGTGCCCCGGCTGCGCTGACTGAGAGCTGTCTGTGCCGCCTCCGCTCTGCAGGCCGGTTATTAGGTCCGGCGCGGTGTCATAAGACGCCCACTATCTGCCCCAGCTCGGCTCTGAAGACGGACCGACTACACTGTGGGATGTGACCGATAGTGGCTGGCTCGGCACACCAGCCTCTGACGCCCGCTACACTCCACCGAGTCAGCAACGGAAGACAGACTGCTGATTTAGCTACTAGTGTTTTTTATATATTTCTCATAAAACATATTCAAAAGGAATCATTTGCAACCGAAATGGTGATGAGAAATTTTTGTTATAAGATAATGTCATGAGTTTAGATCAGGACACTAAAACATCCGGTTCAGTTGACTTCTCATTTGAATTAAATAATTCAGAAGTGTTAAAGTAATATGAAATTAAAGGAATACTTAAAACAGTATAATTTAGGTGTTACTGAATACTTACAGTTCTGAAAACATGTTGTTTTACACCTTAACGTGACGCATCGTCTATTTGTTCTCTAAAACAAAATTGGCTGAAGCGTGTCACTGGCTGGGAAATGTGAAATCCCATGAGAAAGAGTGCCCCGCTAGGCCGTTATCACCCGCAAGAAGAGTGAGGCCACGAATAAAATGTCGCCCGCGTGTGTATCTTGTAATCGACAGGACAAAAAGAGTTAATTATCCCAGTCAAACCAGTATAGTTATTTAAGGCGTGTTCATTAGAATACAGTATCACCCAGAAGTCGTACCATCGCGGGCCTGATCTAAGGAGAACACCATCTTCCTCTCTTCGGGGATCGATCAAATACAGAACTGGACCGAACGGCTACTAGAGAGCACTTCTCTCCGCTGATACGTTTTTGTCGCATGTTTTGTGTCCATAATTTATTATCCCCTAATTGACAGCTTACCTCATAGTGTTCTCAGATTTGACACCAGATTTTAGTGCTCCAAATCCTATACAACGATAAAAACATCCATTGGTGCGTCCAGTATTTTTAGTTCTGTAAATATTTGTACGATATGTGTCTTAATATGATGTATATTAAGCAAGATTACATTTATCGTTTGCGGCTGGTAGTTATTTCGAGATGTAGCTACGTGCAAATCAATACATAGACAAAACTGCTTCTCAGTCAGTCCGGTTTTGCCGGTGTTTTCAACACGTAAGCCAAGGCCTTCCCCGCGTGACGAGCACCAATAAATCATTGCCGAACATCCAGCTAACATTTGCGATCCAAGGACAAAATGTAAAGCCGCGAAATCTTCATGCGACTGTGATTTTTCACCCAGCCGACCCAGCCCAACATAACCACAGGAGCACCTGCAGAGGCTACCGATGAGGAGAGGGCTGTGAGCCACAGTCCACAACTACCGATGAGGAGATGGCAGGGAGCCACGGCTAATAATGAGGAGATGGCAGGGAGCCACAGCTACCGATGAGGATGTGGCAGGGAGCCACAGCTACCGATGAGGAGGTGGCAGGGAGCCACAGCTACCGATGAGGAGAGGGCTGTGAGCCACAGTCCACAGCTACCGATGAGGAGATGGCAGGGAGCCACGGCTACCGATGAGGAGATGGCAGGGAGCCACAGCTACCGATGAGGAGGTGGCTGGGAGCCACAGCTACCGATGAGGAGGTGGCAGGGAGCCACAGCTACCGATGAGGAGGTGGCTGGGAGCCACAGCTACCAATGAGGAGAGGGCAGGGAGCCACGGCTGATAATGAGGAGATGGCTGGGAGCCACAGCTACCGATGAGGAGATGACAGGGAGCCACAGCTACCGATGAGGAGAGGGCAGGGAGCCACAGCTACCGATGAGGAGAGGGCAGGGAGCCACAGCTACCGATGAACACATACGGAGGGGTTTCACTGTAACGGTCCCTGGCAGCATACCCGACCTGAACAGCAGCAGCAGCAGCAGCAGCAGCAGCAGCAGTGCACAACAGAAGCTGGCGGACCACTCGAGCACGCTGCGCTCCAGCTGGCGCGGCAGGTCACAGCTGTCCAGCTGACGCGGCAGGTCTCACACATGTACTGCATAATTATACACCACATAGAACGCCACGCCTCATTTGGGAACGGTTTGGACACAGCAGCAAGTCCGTGTTCAGATCTAGTCAGAGACACAGCAAGTCCGTGTCCAGATCTAGTCAGGGACTCAGCAATTCCGTGTCCAGATCTAGTCAGGGACACGGCCTGTCTGAATTTAGACATGGCAATGCTCATGATCGCTAGAATTTTCGGCTCTAAGCAAGCTGCAGTGCGTTATTTCACCATCAGTGGACGCAGACTTCGTACCTTTCTTATTTTGTATTGTATCAGCACTTGTACTATACCATCACCAAATGAATTAGTGGTGTCATGTCCCAATCCTTTGGCATGAAAGAAAACATCGCTACCGCTGAGCCAATGTTGCGGTCTGCTTGATGACGTCACTTCGGCTGTGACGCCAAATTACCGGATGAGTGTTTTTTGTTTGTTTTGTTTTTAGTATTTCATGGCAGTTTCTAGTTAAAATAAAACAGCGGTTTATGATTGCCCGACAAATATATATATATATATATATATATAATAATTATATATATATTAATATATATATAATATATTTAATATATATATAATATATAGTACATATTATATATACATATATATATATATATATATTTATATATATATATATATATATATATATATATGTTGCAATGCATATGTGTACACTCTTCATTGAAAACCTCCATATATGTCATACTATCATTCGCCTAAATCATATTGAAATATCTGCAATTACTTTAGCATCCGAAACAAGCGACTTTTGAAGCGACTCTCTACCGATCACTGCACCATCCTGTACCTGCAGAGTGTTTGTATTTGAAGTAACACTATGCAGAGAACACCACATATTCTGCATTGCCCTCGGCTAGTGGATGACCGACATAAGGCTGCATGAGCCGTCGGCGAAGGAATGAAAATGGGAAAGGTACCGATGGAAGTGAATTCGGATCGGACTTTTGGTTGACCAGATTAGACAGGTGATCTGCGGCTGCACAGCTGACCACATTCGGATTGAGCGGTTACTCGATCGGCAGATCACAGCAGGAATATGCGCTGGTTGTTTCATTTGTGTAAGCAGTAAGTACAAAATACTGGCGGGAGCACTACCTCTTCAAAGGCAGTATAGAAATAATCATTGAGACAAGCTTAACACATTTCACCAGGCATGAAATTCGTTGGCCAAGCCCAAGTTCAACACAAGGACACGGTAAGAGAGAGTCAACAATCGTCGTGTCGGTCACCTCTGGTCAAGATCTCTGGCAACTCTGAACCACCTGGGAGGCGTGCCCTGACCCTGTCCTCCGCAGAGTCGACCACTGCCCACCAGCCAGCCCCTATTCATACGTGTCGGTCGCCTCTGGTCAAGATGCTCTGGCAACTCTGAACCCCTGGGAGGCGTGCCCGTGACCCTGTCCTCCGCAGAGTCGAACGCTGCCCAGGCCAGCCCAGCCCTTTCATACGTGTCCGGTCCGCCTCTGGTCAGATCTTCTGGCACTCTGAACCACCTGGAAGGCGTGGCCTGACCTTGTCCTCCGCAGAGGTCGACGCTGCGCCAGCAAGCCAGCCCCTTTCATACGTGTCGTCGCCTCTGGTCAAAGATCTCTGGCAACTCTGAACCACCTGGGAGGCGTGCCCTGACCCTGTCCTCCGCAGAGTCGACCGCTGCCCAGCCAGCCAGCCCCTTTCATACGTGTCGGTCGCCTCTGGTCAAGATCTCTGGCAACTCTGAACCACCTGGGAGGCGTGCCCTGACCCTGTCCTCCGCAGAGTCGACCGCTGCCCAGCCAGCCAGCCAGCCAGCCCCTTTCATATGAGCTTCGTGACGAGAGAGCCGTGACAGTCGTGTAGGTGGCGAGCTGCGAGGCGTCATGGTGTCAAACTTGTGACGTGTAACACCAACAGAGGTACTGGGCCGCAGATATGCCATTAACTGCAAAACATGCAAGAATGCCGTGCTTCCACACACAACACATATGCGGAATTATAACTAGCTTTGATAAGTCCATCCAGACGACAAATATAGGCGTCTAGCGGGCTTAAGACAGATCGTTGAACCTTAACCAAGACACAGACGAGATGATATCGGCATCAGGACTGACATACGACCATCTGTTTGCGTCGGCTGCGCACGCAACGGCAGGTGACGCCGAGCTGCCTTCAACACCACCACAATGGCTGTAGACCGTTCATGTCTGAGAAAACGTGTCTGCCTTGACGCATACACGGAGAGAGCTAACACGATGTCAGACCCCGGCACCAGCTTTTAGAGTACACAGAGATAGCTGACACGATGTCAGGCCCCGGCACTAGCTTTAAGAGCGGCCTAGCCCGTCTGGCGACTGGCGAGTGCAGTATCTCAGTTGTGACCTGACGCCGCTGCAAGTACTCAGTGTTCAGTGGCCACTGGCCAGATGCTTGGAAGGTGCTGAGGCCCGGTCATGAGATATATACAGGTGTCGTCTCTGCGCCTGCAATTATCTGACCTGACCTGACACGACCCGCACCTTTAGACACGACACGACTTTAGCTGGCTTGACCGACAGTGCACAGGTCTTGAAATCACGCTCCCGAAGACAGCGCCACTGCACCCACATCCAGACTGGGGCAACTAAGGGCCTGTTTCCCTGGTGCCTCTAACCTTCTCCAAGTGGCTTCAACTTGCTCCAGTCGAATTCTATTGCACAGAGGAGTTGCAGTTGGAGCAGGTTAGAGGCGCCACGGGAACAGGCCCTAAGTGTCTCGTCTGCGCCGGCGGCACTGTCCGTGCTGAATTCGACAGCTGACTCAGTCATGACCAGCTACCTCTTTAGGAACAGAACGATAGCCTCCCGAGGCCGGACGGCAGACACGGTCTCTCCAGTCAGTGTTGGGCCTATCACGGGCACACTGTGTCGTCCGCAGAGGTACCCTGCTGAGCGGGACACGTGTCCTGTGGTGCCCGGCTCGGCAGCCAGCGGTGGCCGACCACGCACGGCGTGCCGGCTGGCTGCTCCCTGTGTCAGCACGACTTTCCTGCAGCGGTGGCGGCGCTCCCCAGTACCCTGTTGCTCTGTCGGAATCCACCCGGCCTGCAGCACGGCCTGTAATGAGTGGCTACCCCCCCCCCCCACCTCTCCCCTCCGAGGAGCCGGTCCGGCACAGCACGTGCAGCATGGACGGGGCCGTGCTCATGAGACATGTGTATTGGGCGGTCCCTTGGATGGTGATTCCACAGCTGGTATATTACAACCGTCCCGTCTCCGATGAGTTCTCAACAGTAATTCAATTATAGACGAGTCAATTGGAAACTGGCTTCGTACAGAGTAAGCAGAAGAGGTTCCGGGAACTCGACTGAATCACGCCGAGGACATCTTCATAGGCCGCTAATCCCGCGTGGCCATCAGCCGGCGGTGTGTGTGTGGCCGGTGTGGCCCAGGTGTGTGGCCGGTGTGGCCCAGGTGTGTGGCCGGTGTGGCCCAGGTAGCGGCGCCCCGCTGGGTGGGTGGTACGCTCTGACAGCCGCCGCTGGTGCCGCTGACAGGTCCCGGCAGGGGGCGGAGGCGCCCCGCTGACCGGCACGTGGTGTCCAGCCAGGGGTCCCGCTGCTCCCTGGAGGTCCCCGCTGGTCTCAACACCCGGGAATAATGGCATCATGACACTGATGTGTCAGACGCAGCGGGTGACGTCGGGAATTGTTGGCGTGGATTGCAAATTATGCAAATAGCTGGTGCAGATAGTGAGCTATGCGGTTTGCAAGATATTGGGTGGTCCGCCTGAGGGGTGCTGGTACAGCAGGAGGGGCGACACATGGACGCCGCACTGCTCCGCTCACTCACCTGTCATCGTAGGCGAAGTCTGCGTCTAACGTGTTGTAGAACAGGAGAAACGCTAGCACAGAACTAACGGCGGCCAGGGGCGCCATAGGCGGCCATCCTCCCGCCACCGGCGGACGCACTGCACTGGCCGCCGACCGCGGACCGACCGCTAGTTGACGGCGCCGCCGCCAGGTGGCACTGGGCGCCATGCCGGCCGGCACCGCGCCATGCAGCCGCGCCGCACTGGACAACAACGGCAGGAGCCGGGCGCTGCAGGGCGGCCGCTCGCCGGAGACACTGCCGGCCGCTGCCGACACCGCCGACTGCTCGCATTGTTCCGTCGGGCCGCAAAATCATTGGCAAATTTGACTGGCGTGACTGCGCGGCCGACGGCGGCGGGCGGGAGGCGGGGCCTGCAAGGTGGCACGGCCGCAGGCCGTGCAGCTGCCCGCCGCCCAGACCGCAGCTTTACGACACGGTGGAAAGCCAGCCACACCGATTGCAAGTCGACGGGAGCCAATGAGCGGGCCGGCGAGGAATGGCTGCCGCATTTTGCGCCGTCTCGGTCGTGTCTGAGGCAGAAAGGCAGGATTAGTTCGGCCTTCTGGCAATTGCGCTGCTCTCAGAACGGCCTCAGCCGGGGGAGCTCAGTGGCTGCGGGGAAAAGCCGCGCAGAGTCGGACACTTCGTGACCAGGTTATGCCGAGTGGCTTGTTTGTCTGATGCACCTACCAACTATTCTGCCAAAGACATATTGCTGTTGACATTGATTAAATGGCGAGGTCAATCATCTGAACTCATCGACATAATTGTCGCAACCCTGTTCTAGAACCATCAGCAAATTGTCAGTCACTTATTACAACTGATGTTCAGTAGCCTTATATTCCTATCAGAAAAAAATAGCCTAGTGTATTGTGATGAATATGAGCACCATGCATCATGCAAACTGTTGCTATCCGTAGTCAGAAAGCACAGGCATTGAATACAATCACTGATTACCTTGATCATGGCGTTGCCTAAGCCGCTGAACTAGTCCTCACTAGCAAAGACATTCAGTTGGTCTCACAGTGATGAAAGCAGGCAACCCAAATTTAAATACAAAAAGCTTTTGTGTAGGACTTTAGTCAAAACAGCGATATTAGCGTATGGACGCAAGTGCAAACGGTTCCAACTTCCAGCACAGAAAACAAGACATAATTTGAGTTGCTTTTCATGATTCAATAATGAATAAGAAGCTCAAAAGGCGTCATCATCAACGCGGCAACACGAATTTTGTATTTCCACACAGGATACTAAGTGAAGATGATTTCGTTCAACATGATATCTGGGTGTCGAATTCCTATTCCTCCAAAAACACAACTGCAACTTCACAGAGTTGCAAGCCAGCATGCGATTCGCTGGCTGACTAGCTGGACGCTTGTCCCTCTTTATCATTTCATGCAGGTGGCCTGCTACCGACTACCGTTCGCATGTACAGTGAAAATCAGACACCCGAGATCCTACGCCTGCATACTATACAGAGCGTGCGGTATGCACCGCACAGATCGCGGGCTGGCTGGCACTGCAGCAGTGACGTCATCCCGTCCGTCAGCGGGTGAGAACGGGAGCCGTATTTGCGGCTATCAGATGTCAGCGCGTTTCCAATGCCGGATTCAGGTTGGCCATTCAGATGCGTCAGATGTATTATGCAGCGTCGAGTCGGGTACATGGCGTGAGGTACCCTGCCGACACGGCGGTTACGATAGTAAATCAATCATTCCCGCAGAGATCAGCACGATCAGGGAACAACGCCGCACCGAACAGATGGCGACGGCTTCTTTCACATGGCAACGGGAAAATACTGCCAACAGAAATTTGAATATTGAATTCAAGTATATAGCTACACAATGCCAGGAAGCATATGCAATACATCGTGCGACTTATCATGCGGTATACTACTGCACACTGCACATTCGGTCGATGCGTTTGGCCATTCTGTCGCTAGTTAAGGTGATATTTCCAGTCTGAGACTCGACGGTTCCCTCCAGAATCGGCCATCTCAGCCCCTTGTTTCTGGAAATAAAATATGTTTCGCCTTCATACACCTAGTATTTGAAAAAGAAACAATTGTTTTTACCTAGGGTAAAAGTCAATATATACGCACGGTTCATAAATGCGCACACGTTGCACGAAAATCACTCTAAATGGAAAATCACTCCTCATCGAACCAAAATGAGTCCTAGATCGCAATTCTCCGCCTTTTTCTACATATTAGCACTAACGGATGGTAGCTCAAGTATTTTTAAAGAGTTATGATGGATTTTCCGGAAGCACTGTTCTTTTTGGTGACGCAAAAAACGTCTGCAGTAATAAATGACCGAATTTAATAAACATGTTTTACCATAAAATGCTGAAGACGTTGCTAAGACCGCCCTCAGTTCCATTGGTAAATGTTGGACCCAGGGTTATGCCACGCCATGTAATTAGATAGCTGTTGCATAATCTTCTGGAAATGAGAGCTTTGTGAGGTGTGCGTGATTGTCTACATTTTGCTCCAAAATGCACACACTTAGAATTTGGATCCCACTTTTACAAAGCGAATTATGTTTTTAATAAGTAGGAGCTTCGTGTTGTCGGGGGATGGTAATCATTGCTAGGTTAATTGTATTCTTTTTACATCGCCACTTAGACCTAAACAAGATTTTAACCCGTTCCGTGCGGGCGCAAGGTCTCCCCGCGTTAACCCGGGAAAATGTACTATGACCAGGCCCGACGGTACCCAATGGTTTTTTAGAGGCTTAATTTATTGGCACTTCTCGTCGATTAGGCTAAAAATTTGGCACGAATGAGTTCATTTACTATAAACAATACGTATCAAATATTTAAAGTCTTAAACTACCCGTTACATAAAAGATGCGAGCATGAACCCTGTGAGCATGTTGGTGTGTGGTAAGGTAAACTGAAAAGCCGGAGCTGCAAACTCACAGTTGAATTCAACGTGGTGGGGGGAGGGGGATGTCTCGAATGGGCCTGCGTGTCATTTATGGATGATGAGCGAGAAGACGAGCATACAGTTGTGACTCTTGCCTTGTGACGACACTTCCTTAAAGGCGGCATTGTGCCCATTAGCTTCTGATGCAATAGGCATGCGATATTTTATGATCTCTCGGTTTTGCTTATTACTTTCTATCGGAAACACATCCTCACTTCTGTTCACTTACCTTTTTGTGCAAGAATATGGGAATTTAAACGTATATGTCTCATTTGCATAGTTCTGAGATTAGTGCGGAAAATGTGCAATACACATGTGCGCAATTAGGAACACATGGCTCTAATTACACACAGTTGCAGACTATCTTTATCAACCTCCTGCACTCAAATGGTTAAAAGTATTCTATAAAAATGCAATTAACAGTATCTTGTAGACAAAGGACCAAAGTTACACTTTCCATGCAAACAATTAAGTTTAATCGTAAAACAATTGCACTACAGAGGATTTACCCTTAGGTGTGCGTAATTAGGGCCGTTTACCCTACCACCATCATTGATCACTGGCGGATTAAAGCCTTTTTTTTTTTTGGGGGGGGGGTATATTTGTTTTTGCAAAAGGGTACACAATTTTTTCTCGGACATGGGCCGGTCACCTTATTTTGGTATTTGAGCGACTTTTTTACACGATATTCCGTAGCATATATTCTACGGAATATACACATATAAGTAATAACGTTTATCAACGTTTATCTGATACCAACGTTTAACGTTTAACGTTTATCTGATACCAACCCGCAGGGACGTCGCCAATAGTTTTTTCAGTGGGGGTCGGCTCAAATCACGTTTTTTTTTACATTTGTATGCGTGTATTTAAACCTTTTTAAAGCAGCATTTTAAGATGAATTTCTATGTTATGGTAAAGGTACTTAAGATATTTAGCGCCGCGGCGCGAATTTTTTACGGGTTTGCCGGATAAAACCCAAAAATATAGGTGGTGGGCCTTGTATAGGATAAGTAACTACAAATGTTATTTATTCAATTCAGCGTTACGACGAACCGAAGACGATGACTTTGCTATTGCACCTCGATAAGACGATGGCCACCGATGTGACCGTGCAGAGCATCGTAAAAAAAATATGTCGTGGAAAACGACAATTTGATAGTTGGAATTAGACCGTAATTGGAGCCGAACCTCAGGTAGCCCTTATAAAGGGATAGTCCCACCTCGCGGGCCAATATAGAGTTTTTGGTGTGTATCAGTAGATTAAGCGTGTCCTATTTCACCTGCAAAATCTGCTTCCTGAAATTTCATCCATTAGATAAAAAAAAAATACATTTGCATCTTCACTGATTGGCAAGCATTCGTAAAATTGGAGTCGCCTCTTCACTATTTTGAATCACTTCTCTGCGGACTACATTTTTTTAAATATTGCAAACTCAACATCACCATTCCGTCAGTGCACTTTTAAATTAAAATGCGTATGCAGTTAATTATATTATCAACAACCTTAGCTTCCTTTCACAATACAAAAGCAAAAATGGCTATGGCTAGACTTTGGTCCGTACAAGTTAAGTGAGTTACCTGATAACACAGATTGACTTTTCAAGGTCAAGTCTCGGTGAATTCGTACGCTTCGGCTTTGAGCGCGATTCTTGGACACGTAACAGTTGCGCCAAAGCAGGATGAGAGCAGCCTTCTTGAATTTAGTGCTGAGCACAGCTGGGACCTACGTGTTGGAGTCAGAAAAAAATATCATTGCTTGAGGGCAAGTTTGGGCAAGAGCATACACGATTGTTAATTCCCACCATTAATTTAAGTTGATTTTTAGAAATACTCCGGAGGTGGCATTATCCCATTAATGGCTCGTATGATGACAAATATTGAAATAAAGGTATTATTTTCATATTAGCGAAATGATCCTGGTCTGGTCCCCACTACTCTCTTGGGTCGAGAAAGTTGGACACCGCTGGAGCAGCTTCCGGGTGCTGATGTCCGCGTCCTTGCGTTCGCGTCGCCTTTTTTCGGAACTCAGCAGGCTCAGCGTGTAGCCAGCTTGAAAGCTAATATTTTAAGAAGAGAGTGCGCCCTGGGGCCAGGTATTACCGTTAAGGAGAGCCTCTGCCACACACCATATGCAGTTCATTTTCCAAATTTGTATAAGCAATTGCGAAACTTGCCGCGAAGCGGCGCGACATTTTCCAGTTTTTGACTGGATAGCTAGATTTTGACTGCTGCAAAGGCAATTTTTACGATTAACTGTTATTTTCCCCGCAAAATTGTTAACTCACACAGTTGTCTCCGGACATCATTATTTTTCACGTTCAGTGAAGGAACGCGCGGAGGGCATATACTTGTATTTAATGCCCCAGATACCTGCGGGGAGGGCTTTGCCCCTGATCCCCTGGATCCGCCAGTGGCGTTAAAAGAGCCCCTTCCCAAGCGTTGAAAGGGCCTAACAAAACGGATGAAAAGGCGCGTTACAAGGATGGAGAATCCAGTATGACATGTATGGCATGGGCTTTACCAGCTTTTAGAAGCTGAAGTAAGAAAATTTACAATCAACTTTGGAACCAGTGACACCAATTTAGAATCAGCTATACCAACTTGGATTTTTTATGTGGTCCAAGACCTAAAAGTCTTAAATCAATTGCGCCGCGGAGCGGCGCGAAAAAAAAGTGTTTTACCCTGGATATGCATTGTTGCATCAATGCGTCACATTGTGTATGGTGCGGACCTCTACAAATGTTATTGTGCGTTTAGGTTAATAGGCGTTAAAGTGAACTATTTTGATTTGTGCCCAATGATTTAGGAAAGAAGCAACATTAAATATAAATACGCTGAGAAACGGCACGATTTTTTATCCCGCATATAATAGATTTTGTATTTAAATTGCACCGCGGAGTGGCGTGGAAATTTTGAGTTGTATTCCCTGGACAACTGCATTCGTACTGTTATTTGCGATATGATCTGCTATTTGTTTCCATCTTAACTTGTATTCAGGGAAAAGAGACAAAGTAATTATACATTATTACCGATCGCTTTTTCTTGTGAGGCTTTATCATTTTGGGGGAGGGGCAAACAGGTCACTTTATGCCTGGGGGTATGACCCTAAAATTCCCCTGGATCCGCCAGTGCCCATGATGTAAGATTGGTTAATCCTTAACCTCATTTTGCGACTGATTACGGCCACTTTTCCTTATCGCTTTCGATGCCAGAATAGGTAGGTAAATTAAATGCATATGCATTTTCCACTAAAAAATTTTACATACCTTCATGTATGTAAAAAATGCGCCATTTTCACGAACCACCACAAGTTGTGTTGCGATAAATTGCACCATCAGTGGATTCTTTGCGTGATTAAGGCAGCACCATCCGCTTACATGTCCATGGATTTGTATGACCCCATGCGTATTGACATACCACTGCAGACAATGTTCTCAACGCCTCATCTGAATTGCCAGCACAAACAGAAATCAATTAATGCAAATTAAATGTATTCAACTATATGAAAATATCAATTAAAGATATGCTATTAAATTAAATTAAAGATTAAACACTAGCAACGATAATGAAGATCGACAAATATGAATTAGCCATTTGCAGTGGTGGGCACCGCTAACCAAATAGTGAGCTTCGCTAACCGCTAATCCACTAGACGCTAATCCGCTAACTAAACAAAGCACTTCCGCTAACGCTAAACCACTAAACCACTACAAAAAATAGTGGAAGCTAACGCAAACTGCTAACTGTTAAATTTTATCATATGAATTAGCTACAGTTTGTATTTGTATTTTTTGCTCTTTTACCCTCAAAAAAAGACCCAGAGAGCTGCAATTGCAATATTGAAGCCCAGGACTGGTAAAAAGTGACGATCCTGATACATAACTAGCGGGCGCCAGAAAATACCGCCTTTCAATTTTACTCCGGGGCCGAAAAGGCCATTCAAACCATTGTGATCTGGCAAGCGAGGAATACTTTAATGTGATTTTTGTTGTGAAAACGTCATTTGATGGGTAGGAATTTTAATATAGTTTGCTGGGAATATGTGGCAGTGTGATCTGCTTCAGCTATAATGCTCAGGTTACGAGGCCACTTTGTTTCGGCCATGGATTTGGTCGGGGGCCACCGAAACCGTTTTTACCAGCCGCTGTAGCTTAGACATAGAGCTGACCAAAAAGGTAGGTATAGCAAGCCTAGATCAGATGATGATCAAGGTGTACACAATTACTTAATTTTAACACATTAATTATTTCTTCATTTTAATTCAATTTATTTAAACAGAGGCGGAAGGTGGCAACCATCCCCGTCAATCCCTTTTCCTTACCTACACTTCCCCACTCTTAAATGCATGAAAAACATGCAACAAACGTGTATGAATTTTATTAGCGGACTTAAAACTAGCGGGACTGAATTTAGCGGAAGCTTATTGGTCCGCTAACGGTTTTTAAAGTTAACGAAAACGCTAATCCGTTAAACGAAAAGATAGTTCCGCTAATTAGCAGTTAGCGGATTAGCGGAGCCGTGCCCACCACTGGCCATTTGTAATAAATTATATGCATATGTTAACATTTCAATTGCGTCTCTCAAAATTCACTTCCTAACATATTCCCCGAATTCGCTTTACTACTGCATACAAATATACCTTAGAATACCTTAGAAGATCCGAGTAGTGGTGGGCACAATTCCGCTAATCCAATGATAAACGGAACCAACTTTTCGTTTAATGGATTAGCGTTTTCGGTAACTTTGGAATCCGTTAGCGGACCAATTAGCTTCCAATAAATTTAGTTCCGCTAACTTTAAGTCCGCTTATAAAATTCAAACATGTCTGTTGCATGTTTTTCATACATTTAAGAGCGGGAAAGGTAGGCAAGGAAGACGGAATGACGGACGGAGCAGCCTTTCGCCTCTGTTGAAATAAATTGAATTAAATGAAGAAATTATTAATGTGTTCATTTAATTATTTGTTTACATCTTAATCATCATCTGATCGTGGCATGCTATTCCTTTTTGGACAGCTCTATGCCTATTGTTTAAGGTACAACCGGGGCTGGTAAAAACGGTTTCGGTGGCCCCCGACCAAATCTGGCAAAAACAAAGTGGCCCGTGACTTGAGCATTGTAGCTGAAGCAGATCACACTGCCACATATTCCCAGAAAACGATATTATAATTTCTACCCTTCAAATGACATTTTCACAGCAAAAATCACATTAAAGTAGTC
>VOPJ01011301.1:0-70802 GCA_014673585.1 Semibalanus balanoides
TTGTCTATCTGTCTGTCGTTCTGTCTGTTCGCACAGTCACAGCTAATTTACGTGCTGAATTGGTGCGGCATACCTCCATCCCGGAGATGTCAGCGAATTAGTAGTGCATTCCATAGGACACAGACTGGTTGGGCCGGGAGGAGTAGGAGAGTTTTTCAGTAGGGTACTTCCATCCAGGAGGCTCGGGTGTATGACGGTGGGGCGAGCGTGTCGGTGCGTTCGCTAGCACACACGGGTCGGGGGTCATTGCGTTTATGGAGGCCATAAACGCACTGACGTGAGAGCAGGGCTGCTCTCACGCGTATGGCAGTCGGGCGGCCATGCTGGGTCCCATCTGGCTGCCAGCCGCCGCAGCTGCCACGGCGGCGGCACCTCCGTCACGGCGCGGACGATGGCCAGTCTGCCTGGGAGGTGCGACACTGGGCAGTTGAGTGCTGGACCCGGTATACTACTGTCGGGTACAGAAACGTATTAAAGATTCGACGGGTGTGCCACGGGTAGTACGGGTTAGCAACCCCCAATTGCTTAGCACTGGCCTGCACCACCACTCAACCTTTAATCGCCCAGCGGAGCGGACGGGTTAGCACTAGTACTGGCTATTGGTTTAAATGTGTGCGCGCTCAGTGGATGTTGCCTGTTACGTATATAAGAGGGTTTATAAAAAATCCTGTTAACTGTGGAATCATTGTGTCATTGTTCTTGTCATGGTGGAAATATGTGTGTAAGGTGTGTCAGACTCACTGTTTGTTGCGGTATCCTCAGGTGAAGAAATACAACTTCGACATGATGGAGATGACAACGGAGAAGGACGGCCTCTACTGCTCGGTACATTGTCTAAAGAACTGCGGCAAACGTATCGGGCCACGCCGCGATAAAACAGCCGCGTCGGCACCAGCTGATGTCGCAACCACCGCGACCAACAGAAAACCCAATACAAAGTGAGTATACAGCAATGAGCCTCATATAAAAATAATACAAAATCAGTACACTGCGTGGGACACCACAGAAAACCACTACAAAGTCAGTGCACTGCGGACGCCACAGAAAACCATTACAAAGTCACGTCCGTCAAGCTAGCAGCAGATTCATATTCGCGAATCTGCTGCTGTCAGACAGACATTCGCCGGCCTCGAATATACTGCTACTGGCAGTGCACAGCATCGGACTCCACAGAAGACGTACTACAGTCGGTAGTACCCCGCAGCTGCGTGTCCTTTAATAAACCATGTACGAGTTCAGTATACCGCAACGGGCCGTACTAACAAAACTACACACATTTCTCTATCGGAAAACGAATGCGTTTCATAGTTCTGCCTTATTTAGTTTGCTAATACCAAAAGGCACGTTTCAGCGCATGTATCGTGTTAATTCTTATCCCTGTTATATTCAGCTCTACGATGTGTCGTGCCATCGGATCCTTTCCAGCCGTTTCCCGTCCCCGTTGTACTGACCGCCCCGTCCCCGTCTCTCCTGCGGTTCGCAGCTGCGCCCACTGCGGCACCGGTGTCGACTCGTCTTCATTCAGCTCGACAGGCAACAGTAACGTGTTCTGTGGCACCAAGTGCGCCCAGGCCAGCATGCAGGAGAAGTCGCGCAGCAAAGGTGAGGAGATTACGGTGCTGTTTGGTGAACGGGCTGTGTGGAGTGATGTACCAGGGGCCCGCAGTTGGCTATGCGGTGATCACGACTAAGGTCGGCAGAGCTGTTGAGGCAGATCCCGTGTCCGTCTGTTTGTTCGCATAGCTAGTCACTGGGCCCTGGGGCTCGACCTGCCGGCAGTGCTGTGAAACTCGCACACATGGCTGCAATCGCTATGTTTGCTCAATGTTCTCGTTCTCATTGTCATGTTATGTCCTGTAATAGAGTTTCAGATGAATAAGGCGCCTACCGAAACTCGTGTAACTCACATTTGTAATGGGCGCCACATAACCATTGAGTTGAGGCGCCCTTAAAGGGACTGTCCCACCTTAGCATTATATTTGAGTTGAGATAGCCATTTTCCGTGCTTGGCATTGAAATTATGTACAGGGTGTTTCATAAAAATGTATCCACTCGGAAATCTCACGATAACTCCGGAAGTTTTGGTCGCAGATCTTCAAACTTAGCAGCATCACAAAGCTGAGGAAATTCTACATCAATTATGAGAAAACAAATCCCATCGACGTTCTATTCACTTAGCCTTACCGCAGCGAAAAAGACTGAAAAATGTGATAAAAACACAGCTATATTTCCAAAAGAACGCGATCTTCACAGATCTGAGTCGCGCCAGAAGCACAAATAGCAGGCTTAAGCAGTGGCTCTAACACACTGAGCAGCAAACAGTATGAAATAAAACACATGGCATGATCTGACACCAACGTATGTACGACACTCAGGACACCACTTCTGACCAAGCCATGTTAGCGACTCCGCATAAGATGCTCAAGTTCGGCCACCCCCTCCAACCAAAGCTGCATCCTGCCGTCGCATGCTGGCCATGACCTTGCCGGCACATGTCTGCTGTGATTGGTGGCCAGATCTCCCTGATGCTCTCCTTCAGGTTATCTGGAGTGCGTGGTTGGATCTGGTACACTCTTCCCTTGAGGAACCGCCGAAGAAAAAAATAAAGGGGGCTAAGGTCGGATGACCTGGCCGGCCACGGAAATCCCGTTTTCTGCGGGATGAGCCTGTCAGCAAACTTTGCCTTGACCACATCCAATCCAAACTGACATAAGTGGTGTGTGCAGTAGCACCGTCTTGCTGCATCCACATTCCGTTCCGTTCATGATCTTCGGGGAAGAAGAACTCTTGGAGCATTGCAACGTAGCGCTCGCTATTGACAGTGCACGCCCCAACGCCTTTGAAAAAATAGGTTCCGATAACTCCGGTCCTCTTTCGATAGGTGGGGCATGATTAGCAGTGATTTGTGCCATCACGATTCATTTGGGTTTGAACTGTGCGTTTGTTGATATACAATAACAAGTATGAAGCACCAAGTGCATTCTGTCCATCTAGCAAATACAGCACAATTGTCAGACAAGCCACACTAACAAAAATTATTTTACTGGCAGGACATTCCTGGCAGGACATTCGCGTGGGTGTCCACAGGATGGTCAGAGGCACATAAATCACAAATAGGTACCTGTCAATTTGCCTCGATGGTATTAAAACCTTAGGCAATCATGCTATTGAATGTGTATGAAACTCAAAGATGATAGAGAAGAGGCCCAAGGAAGATACACACACGTTGGAGAGAAAACCTGCGCAGCAGTAGAATGCATCATCTCTGGCTGATTAGAGAGCAGAGCCTTATCATCCATCATGCCTACAATAGCCGCACATACAGATGGGAATCATCGAAAGAGCATACATATCTATCACCTAAAATAGGCTTGCAGAGCTAATTCTTCACTCAAACAAGACGATCATACATGATCATGCATCTACAAGATGGAGTCGACCATTCAAGTTCAAGTTGATATTCTCCTATAAACAGCACGTGCTTACATTTTTACATTTTCAAGCATGGTTGCATCCAAGGCGTTGCATCCATCATTTTCTGGATATCATCGTGAGAAAGTGAGATGTGAGCGCAATTTGTTTTTAGCCTTTTTCGCTGCGGTGAAGCTAAGTGAATAGAACGTCGATGGGCTTGGTGATTACTTATGAGATGTAGAATTTCATCAGCTTTCCAATGCTGCTAAGTTTAAAGACCTGCGACCAAAACTGCCGGAATTATCGCGATATTTCCAAGTGGATACATTTTTATGAAACACCCTGTATGATATAAGTTAAAACAACCACCGAGGTCGAATCACAAATAAATTTGAGTTTGGTTTTGACATCTCCAGCAAAGAACCCTATAGTGTATTAGCATTAGGGTTCTTAATCGATGTCGTCATCTCTCTTTTACCCAATGTTTTTGTGAAAGTCGACTTGTTTTACATTTGGCTGTAACATAAGCATACACTTAGTCATACATATAGCAAGCGTGAAGGTTTTTCTCTATTTCCCAAAAATCCTTCATTTATGACGTCATCAGCCGACAAATATTAAAACTTAATTTTTTATGAAATTAGCACTGTTAGTGAGAACAATGTCATCAATCGTGTTCGCAGCAATTACTTAATATTTAGCACCACATGCGGCGTACATTTGAGAACTTTTGAAAAGGTGGGACAGTCCCTTTAAGCCCAAATCATCATCATCATCATCACATTTGTAAATGCGACAAATGTAACCGGTCCAAAGAGAACCATCCTGCGTCCCCCTCCCCCGTTCCCTCTACTCGCTGAGCTCATGTGACCCCATCTAACTCCCCTGCCTCCCCTGCCTCCAGCGTCCGACCCGTCGTCGGCCTCCAACGGCGTGGATGCGGCGGCACGTTCTACAGTACAGCTGCCGCAGATCCAGTCGGTCGTCAGCCTGGCTGATGATGGCGAGAAGGATGCGACGAAGACGGCGCACGGGTCGAAGAAGAGCGCAGAGCGCGGCACGGTGCTGCTGCCGGCCGCTCGTAACCACCCAGGCCTGGTGCTGATGCCGCCGCCGCCGGTCAGCAAGCGGAATGTGGCCGTGCAGGTGCAGCCGAGGAAGGCGGAGAAGCAGAAGGAAAAGGGGGAGGAAAGGATAGAGAGGAAGGAGACGGCCACGATCGCCACGCAAACCGGTGAGGAGGCAGGGACGGTGTTAGGGTGAGGAGACAGGGACGGTGTTAGGGTGAGGAGACAGGGACGGTGTTAGGGTGAGGAGACGGGGACAGTGTTAGAGTGAGGAGACAGGGACGGTGTTAGGGTGAGGAGACAGGGGACGGTGTTAGGGTGAGGAGACGGGGACGGTGTTAGGGTGAGGAGACGGTGTTAGGGTGAGGAGACAGGGACGGTGTTAGGGTGAGGAGACAGGGACGGGTTAGGGTGAGGAGACAGAGACGGTGTTAGGGTGAGGAGACAGGGGGCGGTGTTAGGGTGAGGAGACAGGGACGGGTGTTAGGGTGAGGAGACATGGACGGTGTTAGGGTGAGGGAGACAGGACGGGTGTTAGGTGAGGAGACAGGGACGGTGTTAGGGTGAGGAGCAGGGACGGTGTCGGTGAGGAGACAGGGACGGTGTTAGGGTGAGGAGGACAGGACGGTGGTTAGGGTGAGGAGACAGGGACGGTGTTAGGGTGAGGCAGAACAGGGGACGGTGTAGCGTGAGGAGACAGGGGGTGTTAGGGTGAGGAGACAGGGAACGGTGTTAGGGTGTAGGAGACGGGGACGGTGTAGGGTGAGGAACAGGGACGGTGGTTTAGTTTGAGGAGACCAACGGGTTGTTAGGTTTGAGGAGACAGGGGACGGTGTTATGGGTGAGGAGACAGGGACGGGGTTAGGGTGGAGGAGAAGGGAACGGTGTTAGGGTGATGGAGTACAGGGACGGTGTTAGGGTGAGGAGACAGGGACGGTGTTAGGGTGAGGAGTCAGAGACGGGGTTAGGGTGAGGAGACGGGGACGGTATTAGGGTGAGGAGACGGACGTTGTAAGGTGAGGAGAACGGGACGGTGTTAGGGTGGGAGACGGGAACGGTGTTAGTTTGAGAGACAACGGTGTTAGGTTGAGGAGACAGGACAGGTGTTAGGGTGAGGAGACAGGGACGGTGATTAGGGTGAGGAGACAGGGACGGTGTTAGGTGAAGGGAAGGGGAGGTGTTAGGGTGAAGGAGACAGGGACGGTGTTAGGGTGAGGAGACAGGGACGGTGTTAGGGTGAGGAGACAGGGACGGTGTTAGGGTGAGGAGACAGGGACGGTGTTAGTTTGAGGAGACAACGGTGTTAGGTTGAGGAGACAGGGACGGTGTTGTCGGGTGAGGAGACAGGACGGTGTTAGGGTGAGGAGACAGGGACAGTGTTAGGGTGAGGAGACGGGGACGGTGTTAGGGTGATGAGACAGGGACGGTGTTAGGGTGAGGAGACAGGACGGTGTTAGGGTGAGGAGACGGGGTGGTGTGAAGCGGGATTGCGGTTGGCTTGTAGAGGGAGGCAACGAAGGACAACCCCACTTTGTCTGCTCAGTCATCCAATTGTGGCCCATTCTTGTCTTGCTAACCTTGCAGCGCTGGCCTTGCTAGCCGCTCGTATGATGACGGTTCGGTCGGACGTTATGTATTACTATCTCCAGTACTGATTCAGCGTTTGGAGACGACGCCTGCGTCAACACCATACTGATCGTGCTGAGCAGCTGGGAAACAGGGCCTGACGCCCGACCACGCCGCCTGCTGGAATCTGCGTCACAGTGACCCTGTCTCTCCGCTGTCCCGCAGACGCCGCGTACCCGGGCGATCCGCGGATACTACCGGTACCTGTACCGATGTACGTCCCGGCACCGATGGCCATGTACAACTGCCCGTACCCGCTGCCGGTGCCGCTGGTGATACCGGTACCGGTACCGCTGCTGTGCGGAGCGGAGGACGCGCTCCGGCTACTGTGTGGACTGCCCGGTCTACACTTCACAGAGCAGCTGCAGAAGAAGAAGGGCGAGCAGGTAGGGGAGATCGCCGGCTGTCGCGTCGGCCACGTGGGACTCGTCAAAATCGGAACACGTATCCTGGTTACAGGCATCTCCTCAAAATTGTCTGCATTTGGAACATGTTGAGATGGGTCCACATATAATGTAATGATCCACTTATAATGTACTGGGCCCGATCTGCTTTGGTGTAAAGTTTGTTTTATTCATGTCTGAGTTTATGTTCGATTCATGTTGGACTTTCCGCCGTGTCTAGTCCGGGAGTCGGTGCACCGTACACTGACCCCGCCCTTCCATCGTTCACAGGAGCGTACCTCGGACCGGCCGGCGCCTGGTAAGCGGCGTCGCTCCTCGTCCTCGGACGCCGCCCCGGCACCGGTCGCCTCTCCAGCGCCGGACGCCGCCCCGGCACCGGTCGCCGCCCCGGCACCGGTCGCCTCGCCGGCGCGGGACTCCTCCCCGGCACGGGACTTCTCCCCGGCACGGGACTCCTCCCCGACCTTGGACGCTTCACCGGCGCCGGATCCCGACTACAGTTCCGATTGTGCCGCCAGCCCGCCGCCGGGATCCCCAGACGGCAGCGGTGACGGCGAGATGACGGAGCCGACCGACCCGGCGCCGCCGCCTGCTAAACGGCGTAAAGGTGGGCAGATCTGCCGCCGCCAGGTGTGGCGCTGTCTTCCGTCCGGGAGACCCGCTCTGTCCGCACGGGAGGAGGAGGGGAGGCAGTGGTACGCCGTGTCTGTGTTGGGGTTGGAAGGCTTTGGGTCGCGCTGTCTTTCTCTAGGCTTGGAGGCAAGGAGTGGGGACTAGTGACGGTGGAAGGGGAGGGCTGGGTGTGTTTAGCGACGGACATGTGACACAGGTGAACTTCGATCTGAGCCTGGGATACAGACAGGGACTCGGCGGATAGGCGGGCCAGAGGACATGGCGCAGCGATCATGGTTTGCAACTATAAATATAAATATGTTGAACCCTTTAAGTGGATGTATCAAGTATATAATAAAGTGTATGGTGCCTATAATTAAGTAAGTACTTTTCACGATGCTGCTATCTTCCCCGGTCTTACACCCTACTCATCACATTCTGACTCGCCCACTCTGACTCCATGGCTTTAGTGGAGGACCGGCCCCCGGAGGACTCGCCGCCGCCGCCGTCGGCTGACATCGCCCCGGACGGTGACCTGGTGGACCTGGCTGCGCTGCTACGGGCGCCACCCACCACCGTCCCGTCGCGTCTCAGCGACACCGCGGAGGTCGAGGACACAGCTGTACCACGCGGCACGGAGTTCCTCGGTCCGTCCGACGCGTCACGCCCCTGCCACAGCAGTGCTGTCAAGGTAGGTTGCAGGGTAGGCCCCGTCGTCGAATTTCATGAAGTACTTGGCAGACCCGCAGCTCCCCTGGTATTTTCCCATTGCTTGGTGGCAATAAAACGTATGTAAAATGTGAACTCCCTAACTTATTTTTCCGTCTGCCCCAAAGGCTCCGAAGTTTTCCCCATACAGTATAATGGAGACTGTGACTCTGGTGTTAGTCACAAGAGGAGGGCATTTTTAAAGCGCCGTTTCTTGCTGCAACATTGTCTCTTATATTCACATTTAACTGTTGTTAAATTAGGGGACATGCTAAATTAAACCCTAGCATGCGAATCGACCATCTTTTCTCCCAACAATCTCTCGCCCCTCGGACCTCACCTCGACCACCGTACCTAGACGGATGGACCGAATTCTCCCGATTGACCAATAGCTCAACAACGGTTGCAGCTAGGTCCGTGAAATTTGGCACGCAGGTCCACTGGTAGGGACGCACCATCGTATTAAAACATGGCGTCGCTCCGACAACGGGGTCGGCCACAGCACGCATGTCTCCGAACTGCCACGCGGCGGCCCCGGGTTCGATTCCCGGTGGTGCTGGTTCCGGGATAGCCTCCCGGATCGAATCCCTAGGCTCCGAGGGGAGGGAATCCACTGGGGGAGTCAAGCCCAGAACCCTCCCCTCCCCGGCACCATAGTCCCCTGGGAAATGGCGCAAGGCCGACCCGGAAGAAAAAAGCCACATCACGCGAAAGATAGTCCCGACCAGTTTTCGCGGAGGTCCAGATAGCGCCACCATCGAGACCTCCGTACTGACAGGTGGCGCTGTAATCGTAACCGAGCTGTATCGAACCCGAAGCGCAGCGAACGGATATGCTGGCTATGTAGGCTGGCTAGTGGCTATAGAAATTGCCCGCATTCTTGCTGTTGGTAGAATAACCTAAAACGTTCGTTGGATTTGAAGTTGCTCTTGGCGTGGTGGGCACTACTATGTATTAGCAGTTAGTACAGCTGTCCGAGAGATAGCGCACACAAATTAGCCGGCTATAAGAATAAGCTTGCTATATTAATTAGCTGGCTAGTTAAAGTACAGGCCTTCTAGTTGTGTTTGAAATGCAAGGTATGGTCAATGGTTATCGTGTGCTAAACTTTCCACCGCTAAAAGAAAAAGACGTCGGAGTCTGTAAATTGACGCACAAAGTTGTGTGGGTAAAGGACGCACCTTCGACACTCAGTCTTGTCGCGCTTCCTCAGTCAAATATCAGCCTCCCTCCTACAGCGGGGCACACTGTTGGCTCCCTTGATATTGACAGGAGTTATGTTCCACAGTTCCGAACCTGTTAGCCGAAAAGGCGCTTTACCATCTCCCGATGCGCACGCAGCGTCCCAGCAGCTGCTGCCCAAATATCCCGCGCCAGAATGTCCCGAACGGAGACGTCACGACTGTGTGAACACGAATATCGCTAATACCGTGGCGATGTTTTCTGGACTGTAAATATGCCAATAATATATGTCAAGTTATCGAACTCGGCCGACTTCTTGCTTTAGTGGTGGAAGGTGCAAGATTAGCTTGCGATAACCATTGATCAAACGTTGCATTTCAAACATTATTCATTCCACTCCAAAACAAAATCGGGAACATTTGGTCCAACGGCATAGGTACGGTCGGGGTTGGGGAAGGTTGATATTTTCGAGGGGAAAGTGGTCAATTTGCATCATATGAATTAATTAAGCACGTCTCCCTAGTTTTAAAGTTACAGTTAAATGTCAATATATATAATAAGCGACGATGTTGCCACAAGAAAACGGCGCTTACGAATGTCATTCTCTTGTGACTAACACCAGAGTTGCAGTCTCCATTATACCGTTTGGATATTTTTGGAGCCTTTGGGCAGAAGAAAAAACAGCTTGTGGGTTGAAATTTGACGTATGTCCTTTTGGGTCACCAAACAATGGGAAAATACCAGGGGAGTGGGTCTACTAAATACTTCATGAAATTTGACTACCCAGTGGAGCGGGTCAAGACTTCAGAGAACAGTTCGGAGCCGCATCACATTTCCAATAGGAGGCACCGCTCGCAAGCTTAGAAAATATCCTACCGCAAGATGTCGCTCAAGTCGGTTGAGCCGATTGCGTTGCGGCTTACAAGATTTTTTTTTTTACATAATCAGCTAATCCAATCATAAGCATTAATGCTAGGCTCCATAAGCATCCGATGAGTTTTCAGAATGAGTGTGAGATTACCCCCCCACCCCAACCACCCTTTCCCTCTCCCCTCAAACCCGTTCTGGATCCCCCAATGTGGCTTATGTGAACGGTTGTTGCGTTTTGACCATTCTTTGGGCTCTGGTGGGCCTTCTTTGGGCTCGCTCGGGCGAATCGACACCGTTTCCGGTCACGCCGCGTCGATTGATGAAGGTCCCGAGTCGCTATCTCTGATAGGTTGTGAGTTTCAGCTTGACAGTAGCGCATATATATTTTCCCTACGCCCTCGTTTCTTTGGGCCCGATCGGTTTGAAAGGCGAAACAGCATCCCTACAAGAACGCAGCTTTCTGTTAGCTGACTACCCTCCCCGCCCCCACTTTTTTCCGCAGTACACCTGGTGTGTGCGCGTGTTTAAGCAATTCGTCCAGGAGCGGAACCGGCGTCCGACAGCCTCGTCTTCCCCCGACTCTGCCACCGCCGCCGCCGCCGGAGCCGGGTCTGACTCTGAGGAGACGCGAGGGAGACTGGTGGCCGACCCCCTGCAGGCGACTCCCGCTCAGCTGGCTGCCGGTCTGCGGGCGCTGGTCTGTGAACTGAGGCGGCCCAACGGCGAGCGGTACCCGCCCGACCTCATTCACTACATCCTTATCGGTGAGTGGGGGACGGGGGAGCGGGCTGCAGGGGCGGGACGGGATTTGTCCGGACAGTTATACGTGTGTTTTGACGGGACAGACACTACTCGTATGCGGGTCACTGTGCGCCAGGATGAATGAACAATACGTAGGACAGTGCAGGAAGTCAGCCGTGGGTGGGACGGTACACATTAGCTGGTTACCAGGATAGGGCAGGTATATGTGGGGCAGGACGGGACTGGGTTAATTTGGAGTGTGGATTTCACGACAGGATAGTGGTGGGTGATGTGGATTCCACGACAGGATAGTGGTGGATGCAGCATGGTGGTTAACAGGGCAGTGTGTTTATGTGTGTGTATGTGGGAGGAACAGTGCAGTACATTGCAATGTAGCTGATATTCTGAGGGTAGGACAGTGTGTATACATGTGTGGCTCTTTTGTGACCTTGTCTCTCCATGTTTCTCGTCAGGTATCCAGCTGTACCTGCTCGAGCACGGCCGCCGGGACAGCCTGTTCTGGGGGGAGGAGTACGGAGAGCTGGGGGCATCGCTGGAGGAGCGGCTGCGGCCCGTCACAGATCAGATCGCGCTGGCAGGTCAGTGGTCCAGCCGGCCGACGGTCACATCACATAGCTGTGGTCACACTGCTGAATGTCAGTCTGAGGCGTCCGCCTTACCTGATGCCTCGGACTGCGAAAGGCTTACGCTGATTAACTCACGATTAACTCTAGTGAATCTGTAACATGGACTATGTGTTATTACGTGCATCCTTCAGAGCACTCGTTTACTTGCTGGGTTACCTGCACCGCTCCTTTGATATTGTTGTTGCTGTCGCACAGCAGTCGTGATTCATTGTGCACCATTTCGGTGCCTTACAGATACACTTACCTTATCAGCTGGCTGTTGGACGCGAACGAGAGGAGCCCGGTGCGGCACATCAGACCCCACTCCCACCACTTTCGCTAGCGTCTGTGCTCTGAATTCCGTCCGTGTCTGATTCGCTAACGCGTGTGTGCCGACAGGACTGGACCCACGCTCGCACACGCTGACGACGCACGTCGAGGAGCAGCAGCTGTGGGACGCCAAGGTGCTCGGGGCGCACTCGCCCCAGTCACTGCTCACCACCGTCGTGTTCTTCGTCACGAAACACTTCGTGCTCGGGGTGAGTGGGCTGTGCCTCGCCTGCTGTGTCTCGGGTGGCTTCGGCTGCAGCGGCGGGGAGAGGGGGCTGATTGTGGTCTGCTGTCGCGCCGTGGTTGGGTAGATGGTATGTGTTTACCTGGTGCCTAGATATAATGTCACGTTGGCAATCGTGTTTGGGATGAAGTGTCAATATCACAGTTTTGGGGTCTGAGGGATGTCTGTGGGGTCCTGGTATATTACCTGGGGAACTTTTGTTGGTGGCTTCCGTTGGTAGCTTTTGTGTCTCGTTCGGAGCCTGTTGCCGTCTGACGTCAGCCAGGTCACTCGTGGCTCCACTGCCGATACCGCTGGTAACCGCTGTGTGGTTCGACGCCTAGCGCTGTCTGTTTTCCTACGTAAGTACAGCCCTACTGCAGCTGATACCGTTTTTAACCGTTGTCCCGTGTTCGTCAGACGCCAGAGTGGCACCAGAAGCTGAGTTTCGCCATGATCCAGGAGAGCATCACCCTTAAGAGTCGTCTGCAGCAGAGTTCGCTCAAACTGCTCGACTCGCGCGATGTTTGTGAGTGCTGATACAGAGTTCTTGTGGTGTCATTTTCCCTAGTGGTTGATGCTCGAATTGTAATTTAACGAGAGAACTGTGATTAACTTTGTTTGAATAACCTCGGAACCAAACCTAAATCAACAATCAGCAGTTTGAACACAAGAAACGGTTGAATCTGCTGATTTTTTATTTGAGATTTCTGCACTGATTGATAATATGGGTATTTCTTGTTGACTGAGCTACTAACATTAAGTAAATATTAATGTTCTTATCACTATTTTGAGTACTCGTGGTTCTACCTTCCCTTTGTGCTGTGTTTGGACTGATGCAGGACGTTCTTAGGGCCCATTACGTGTGCGTGTCTCATGTCTGATTGACGCTGTGTCTTCAGATAAACGAAGTAAGACATACGAGATGCCGGCTAACGCCAAGGACCCGTTCCGATGTCCAGTCAAGTTTCTCGAGTTCTACATGAGTCGATGGTAAGTAAAGCGCGGGCGAAAACTCTGAAGTGTAAATACGTTCATTTATGTGTGTGTGTGTTTTATAGGCGGTATATCTTTCTGAATATTTTGTTACCGTGTCAAAATCTTGTGATTTAAAACGTGTTTTAACAATTTAGTGAAGTTTCTTGCCTCTTCAAATTTCCGAATTTGTGTTGTAGACTGTGGATTGTATGCGCTGTTCTACTCATGTCTCATGCAGCAGACTGCTCTTATATATTCATGTAGTTACTACTTTTCATGTGGGCCAAACCGGATGACTTGTCTTCCGCGCTGTAGTTCGAGCTTACAATACTAGTGACCTGGAAATTACGTGAGTTTTGCTTCTCCGATATGCAACTGAGCGCACAGCATTGATACGTCTGTTGCTCACGCTGGCCCACTGAGAGGCGCACACATCTGCTATCGCGTCAGCTTCCCACAACAGCTGTCCACGTCAGCTCACACATGCTGCCTGGCCGTCAGCTCCACACAGCTGTCCACGTTCAGCTCCACACAGCTGTCCACGTAGCTCCACACAGCTGTCCACGTCAGCTCCACACATCTGCCTGCGCAGCTCACACAGCTTGTACCACGTCAGCTCCACACAGCTGCCTGCGTCAGCTCCACCACAGGCTGTCCACGTCAGCTCCAAACACAATCTGCCTGCTCAGCTCCACACAAGCTGTCACGTCAGCTCCACACAGCTGTCCACGTCAGCTCCAACAGCTGTCCACGTCAGCTCCACACATTCTGTCCACGGTCAGCTCCACACATCTGGCCTGCGTCAGCTCCACACAGCTTGTCCACGTCAGCTCCACACAAGCCTGGTCCGCGTCAGCCCACACAGCTGTCTACGTCAGCTCCACACAAGCTGTCCACGTCAGCTCCACAACAGCTGTCCCAAACGTCAGCTCCACAAGCTGTCCGCGTCAGCTCCCACAGCTGTTCCACGTTCAGCTCCCACACAGCTGTCCACGTCAGCCTCACACAGCTGTTCCACGTCAGACTCCACACAGCTGCCGCGTCAGCTCCACACAAAGCTGTCCACGTCAGCTCCCACACAGCTTGTCCACGGTCCAGACTTCCACACAGCTGTCCACGGTCAGCTCCACACAGCTGTCCACGTTCAGCTCCATACATCTAGCTGCGTCAGCTCCCAACATCTGTCCACGTCAGATCACACAGCTGTCCACGTCAAGTCCACACAGCTGTCCACGTCAGCTCCACAATCTGTTCCACGTCAGCTCCACGACAGCTGCCACGTCAGCTCCATACAGCTGTTCCACGTCAGCTCCACACAGCTTGTCCAACGTCAGCATCCACACAGCTGGTCCACGTCAGCTCCACCAGCTTCCACGTCAGCTCCACACAGCTTGTTCCGCGTCAGCTCCACACGCGGTCCACGTCAGCGCCATACCAGCTGGTCCGCGTCCAGCTCCAACAGCTGTCCGTCAAGCTCCAGCACAGCTGGTCCACGTCAGCTTCCACCACAGCTGTCGCGTTCAGCTCCCACAGCTGTCCACGTCAGCTCCACACACTGTCCACGTCAGCTCCATACGTGTCCGCGTCAGGCTCCACACAGCTTGGTCCCACGTCAGCTCCACACAGCGTCCACGTCTAGGCTCCAGACAGCTGTCCACGTTCAGCTCCACACACGCTGTCCGCGTTCAGCTCCACACAGCTGTCCACGTCAGCTCCACACAGCAGCTGTCCGCGTCAGCTCCACACAGCTGTCCACGTCAGCTCCACACAGCTGTCCACGTCAGCTTCATACAGCTGTCCACGTCAGCTCCACACAGCTGTCCGCGTCAGCTCCACACAGCTGTCCACGTCAGCTCCACACAGCTGTCCAGTCAGCTCCACACAGCTGCCACGTCAGCCCACACAGCTGTCGCGTCAGCTCCACAACAGACTGTTCCGCGTCAGCTCCACACAGCTGTCCACGTCAGCTCCACACAGCTGTCCCACGTCAGCTCCCAACAGTGTCACGTCAGCTCCACACAGCTGTCCACGTCAGCTCCACACAGCTGTCCACGTCGCTCCACACAGCTGGTCCACGTCAAGCTCCGAACAGCCTGTTCACACGTCAGCTCCACACACTGTCCACGTCATGGCCCCACCACAAGCTGTCCGCGTCAGCTCCCACACAGCTGTCCACGTCAGTCCACCACAGCCATGTCCGCGTCAGCTAACCACCACAGCGTTCACACGTCAGCTCCTACACAGCGTCCACGTCAGGCTCCACACAGCTGTCCACAGTCAGCCCACACAGCTTGTCCACAGTCAAGTTCACACAGCTGTCCACACGTCAGCTCCAACACAGCTGTCCACGTCAGTCCACACAACGCTGCCACGTCATCTCCACACAGCTGTCCACGTCAGCTCCACACAGCTGTCCGCGTCAGCTCCACACAGCTGTCTACGTCAGCTCCACACAGCTGTCCACGTCAGCTCCACACAGCTGTCCACGTCAGCTCCACACAGCTGTCCGCGTCCAGCTCCACAAAGTGTCACGTGCAAGCTCCCACAGATGGTCCCGCGGTCAGTCCACACCAGCTGTCCACGTCAGCTCACACAACTGTCGCAGCGTTCAGCTCCACACAGCTGATCCATCAGCTCCACACAGCTGTCCGCGTCGCTCCACACAGCTGTCCACGTCAGCTCCACACAGTAGGCCAACGTCAGCTCACACAGCTGGTCCGCCGTCAAGCTTTCACACAGCTGTCCACGTCAGCTCCATATAGCTGTCCATCGTTCAGCTCCACACAGCAGCTGTCACATGTCAAGCTCGCACACAGCTGTCCGCGTCAAGCATCATACAGCTGTCCCACGTCAGCTCCACACAGCTGTCCACGTTCGCTCCACACAGCTCGTCACGTCAGCTCCATACAGCTGTCCACGTCAGCTCCACACAGCTGTCCGCGTCAGCTCCACACAGCTGTCCGCGTCAGCTCCACACAGCTGTCCGCGTCAGCTGTCCGCGTCAGCTCCACACAGCTGTCCACGTCAGCTCCACACAGCTGTCCACGTCAGCTGTCCGCGTCAGCTCCACACAGCTGTCCGCGTCAGCTCCACACAGCTGTCCGCGTCAGCTCCACACAGCTGTCACGTCACTCCACACAGCTGTTCCACGTCAGCTCCACACAAGCATGTCCACGCAGCTCCACACTAGCTTGTCCGCGTCAGGCTCCACACAGCTGTGCCACGTAAGCTCCACACAGCTGCCACGTCACTCCACACAGCTGCCGACGTCAGCTCCACCACCAGCTGTTCCCGCGTCAGCTCCCACACAGCTGTCCCACGTCAGCTCCATCATTAGCTGTCCACTGTCAAGCCTCCCCACACAGCTGTCCACGTCAGCTCCACACAGCTGTCCGCGTCAGCTCCATACAGACTGCCACGTCAAAGCTCCACAGCAGCTTCCAACGTCCAGCTCCATACAGCCTGTCCACGTCAGTTCCACTACAGCTGTCCGCGTTCAGCTTCCACACAGCTGTCCGCGTCCGAGCATCCACACAGCCTGTCCGCGGTCAGCTGTCCGCTTCAGCTCAACACAGCTGTCCACGTCAGCTCAACACCAGCTGTCCACGTCAGCTGTCCGCGTCAGGCTCCACACAAGCTGTCCGCGTCAGCTCAGCACAGCTGATCGCGTCAGCTCCACACAGCTGTCGCGTCAGCTCCCACAGCTTCCTACGTCAAGCTCCAACAGCTGTCCACGTCGCTCCACCCACAGACTGTCCGCGTGCAGCCCCTCCACACAGCTGTCCGCGTCAGTCTCCATCACAGCTGTCCGCGTCAGCTACCATACCGCTGTACCACGTCAGCTCCATACACTGTCCAGCGTCAGCTCCGATACAGCTGTCCACGTCAGCTCCACACAGCTGTCCGCGTCAGCTCCACACAGCTGTCCACGTCAGCTCCATATAGCTGTCCACGTCAGCTCCACACAGCAGCTGTCCACGTCAGCTCCACACAGCTGTCCGCGTCAGCTCCATACAGCTGTCCACGTCAGCTCCACACAGCTGTCCACGTCAGCTCCACACAGCTGTCCGCGTCAGCCTCCACACAAGCTGTTCCGCGTCAGCCTGTCACGCGTCAGGCTCACACAGCTGTCCGCGTCAGCTCCATCAGCTTCCACGTCACTCCACACAGCTGTCCGCGTCAGCTCCACCGCAGTCTGTCCGCGTCCAGCTCCACACAGCTGTCCGCGGTAGCTTCCGCGTCAGCTCCACACAGCTCGTCCAGCGTACAAGTCCATTAAGCTTTCCCACGTCGCTCCATACAGCTGTCCACGGTCAGCTCCACACCAGCAGCTGTCCCACGTCAGCCCACACAGCTGTCCCGCGTCAGCTCCACACAGCTGTCCGGCTAAGAATGTCAGCTGTCGCGCAGTCAGCTGTCCTGCGTAAACAGCTCCCACACAGCTTCGCGTGCAGCTCCACACAGCTGTCCACGTCAGCTGTCGCGTCAGCTACACCACAGCTGTCCACCGTCAGCTCCATACAAGCGTCACGTCAGCTCCATACAAGCTGGTCCACGTCAGCTCCCACACGAGCTGTCCCCCTCAGCCCCCAACAGCTGTCCACGCCTCAGCCTCCACACAGCTGTCACATCGTCAGCTCCAACACAGCAGACTGTCGCGTCAGCTCCACACAGCTGGCCCACGATCCAGCTCCAACACAGGCTGTCCACGTCAGCTCCATACAGCTGTCCGCGTCAGCTCCACACAGCTGTCCGCTTCAGCTCAGTGTTCAAACTGACGTCAGTACTGACAAGTCAGTCATCTGTACCTGACCGTGTCTGCCCTGTCCGCAGTCCGGAGTCGGTGCGGTCGTCCCGCACCTCGCCTCTGTACCTGACCCCGGCGCCCGACACCCGGCCGGAGGGCTCGGCCTGGTTCTCGGCCGAGTCGCTGCCACCAGCCGCCCTGCAACAGCTGCTCTGTCGTCTGCTCACCGTGCGTCAACTGCAGGCGGCCCTGCTGACCGACGCCGGGTCGTAACGCACGTCTGGTGCCCGTCTGACGCACGACTGATGCACTGACGCACGTCTGATGCACTGACACACGTCTGATGCCCGTCTGACGCACGTCTGATGCACTGACGCACGTATGATGCACTGACACACGTCTGATGCCCGTCTGACGCACGTCTGATGCACTGACACACGTCTGATGCCCGTCTGACGCACGTCTGATGCACTGACGCACGTATGATGCACTGACGCACGTCTGGTGGACGTCTGACGCGGGATGAGTGAAGAACGGCTGTGGAGGGGCCAGTGACAGAGGCCGACTCGGGCTGGGTGAAAGTGTAATGCCGGAGTTGGCCCTGGAGGATAGCGGTGGCGGGGTGCCGAGCTAGCAGCGCCAAGTTCGACCATCGTCCAGACTACGAATCAAACAATGCTGCTGGGCGACAATTTTTTATCACAAACGTCCAACGAGGGTTCGTCCCTTGTGCAAAGCATGCCATTTGAATTATTTTCGGCTGTGTTGTTTTGCCGGTCGCAAATAGATCCGAACAAATTCGATTACTTAAAACTAAATAGTTTTGAAGCGTTATTTTAATTGGCAATTATAAGCGTCATGTATTGTAGGCAAAAATTCATTTTGGGTGGGTATTAGAGTGGATTGATTGCGCTTTAACAGCTGCAGCTCATTTTTATCGTTAGCACTCCTTTGGTTTGAAGCTACGGCGGTGTATATTAAGGAAAATATCAAATCGTTAATAAAAAATATACAGACAGATTACAGTGAAATACTGCATGCAAACCTAAACTTTTGAATGCATTTTAGAGACGTACATTGGTCTACCAGAAACGGTGTTTGTTTCACATCGCTTCAACGCCCATAGGTGCTGGAGGCACTGATTTAAATTGTGAAGAGTCATAAAACTATAGAATTTTTTGCGCTTGTATATGCCCAGTAACTATGCACGTACTATTGGTTCCAAAATAAGCGTCCCGCTGGGTTTGACTGGCAAGCAGTTTAAGGGAGCATAACGCCTTGTGAAAATTATGAGAAATGATGGAGATGAGAGCGACTCAGCTGGGCACTCATCTACACCAATCCACATACTTTTCCGGAGGCGGTTTATTCCCTTTAACTGCTGTGCCGGCCAACCCAGCGGGACGCTTATTTTGGAACCAATAGTACGCACGCGCCGCTGATCGACACATAGTGCATAGTCGGGCGTATCGTTTCTCTACGCTCTGTGTTTTTGACTCGCGTGTCTTTGCGACCTTTTGGTTGCCGACGATATAGGTCCGGTATTGCAAACGATGTTTTGTAGGTAATTGTTGTGGACGGAACAGGGGTTCACGTGCGCAACGTGCAGTGTGACCCCAAGAGTGTTACACTGTGGCAACATTGGCAGTGGTGTGGGTCTCGCAGCCTCACACAAATTCATAGCTTTATAGGTCTAGCCGTTTCCAGCTAAGCAGGATAATACTTGCCTTGACCACGCCCTGACGCGGCACGTGTCACAGCGCCTGTGCTGACGCCATCACATGATAAAGGAAACATGGTCAATAATCATAATGTCATTGCATGGGCTATATATGGCGAAGACACGCTTTGTCAATCGATGCGGGGTTCAAAAAGATATAAGCTTTCTGACCAGCGTCGCGGTCTGGCCCGGCCGGGTCGGCCGCTAGTATGTGAGAAAAATCCGGTATTCAATGAGGACTCGCTCCGCGCTTCGCGCTCGCTCGTAATGAGCAAATTGAAGCTGGTGAATGAACGTGACAAATTTCAGTCCCGTGTGTACGAGCAACATAAACATAAAGATAGTTTCAGCATTGTCATGCGTTGGATGCGTCGCATTCCTGAGAAAATGAATCGTGAGATCTTATCGATGCAGAGCTATGAGACACGTTCAAGTAAGAATGAACTGTTAAGCGGCGATAAAGTAACACTTAACATTCTACATGAGAAAATACCTTACGATGCTCGATTTGACTGAAAATACGATGCAATCGAGGCTGTGAACTCGTGAAGCTGATTGTCGTGTGCGGAGTGCGCAGACGCATCCAAACGCCGGCTGAGTTCAGACTGTCGCCGGGATGCAAGGAAATGCGTGTTTTTGGGTGGTTAGTGTTTTGATAAATCGAAGAAAACGAGACGGAGCTCATCTTAAAGGAGATGTTACTCCTCTTGGTCTTGGTTTTGAAGTGAGATAACCATATATATATATATATATATATATATATATATATATATATATATATATATATATATATATTAGGGTGCCAATAGCGCATATGGTTAAAATTTGAAACTTCGATATTTTTGAACGGCCCTTGGTGGGATACTGTGCAGTAATGAGAAAACCTCTTATGCAAAATTTGAAGCGAATTGGTTAACATTTCGAGGTGGCGCAAGTGAATTGAATCCTGTACTATGCGTACTATGTGATTATAACCTAAGTCTGAAAGGCTAGGGTTATAAATCACCCATTCCTTTTCAGAATGGCTCATTCACGCGCAGCTACGGCTGTCTGGCTGGTGGGACAGCCGAACCCCGACCCTATCCTCGGAGCCAAACTTCCTTCTCGTGGCGACGTGCTCAAGCGGGCTTTCTACTTCCACAACGTGGGAAAAAAGGAAAACGTCGCCACCAGCGCCGCAGTCACTGTCCAAGAGTTGCTAAGGTTCTGGGAGACCGCGACGATCCCAACGATGACGGCAAAAAGCGCCGTTCGCAAGGTGGAGGTCTTGTTCAAGGACTGGAAGGCGCTTGTGAAGAGCAAGGGAAGAGCGACGAACAAGACGAAGGAGAAAAAGTTTCAAGAGTCGCTCTGCGACCTCTTCGACGTCGCCCATGCCGACGCGATTACCCTGATGACGATCCCGGCTGATCGCGAATTCTTGGCGGCGCAACGCGAGAAGGGTCGCCGAGGGATCATGCAGGGAGCTGACAGGGTGCTGGAGCGCCGAGTTCAGTCGCGGTAGATGACAGTGGCGGCAGAGAAGCGATCACGAGAAGCCTCGACGTCGCAGCTGGACCAACGCGCGGTACTTGCGTCCTCCTCCTCTTCATCCTCCTCCTCCTCGGTTGAGTCCAGTCCGGCACTCGGCGAGGCGGCTGCTACCGCTGAGCCGACCGGTGCAAGCCCTCCGAAGCGACGAGCGCGGGGGTCACAGGTCGTTCTCTCCCAGGAGTTAGCGAGCGCCCTCGACCGGACCGGCGTGAGTGACCGCAAAGCGCTCCGCATCGTCGCGGCGACCGCCAGTAGCCTCGGCCACAATCCTCATGAGCTGATCCTGAATGCCGAGAGCATCCGGCAGGCTCGTGCCGGCTACCGGTCCCAGCTGGCCGCAGAAGTCAAGACAACCTTTTTCCCTGACACGCCTCTTACCGTTCACTGGGACGGGAAGATCCTCCCGGATTGCGACGGTAGGCGGGTGGATCGGCTGGCTATCCTCGTCTCCGGCGACGGCGTCCAGAAGCTCATCGGCGTTCCCAAGTTGGCAAGTGGGGCTGGAGAGGCGATGGCGAGCGCCGTAGCTGAAGCGCTCGACGACTTGGGGCTCGCTGAGCGTGTGGTGGCAATGTCGTTCGATACGACCGCCGCCAACACTGGAGCCCTCGCCGGTGCCAGCACCCTGCTGGAGCAGAAGCTTGGTCGGCGTCTGCTAAGCCTCGCCTGCCGGCACCATGTACACGAGTTGGTGCTGGAGAAGGCGTTCTCTATCTGCATGGGGCCGTCGTCGGGTCCCGACATCGGCGTCTTCAACCGATTCAAGGAACGGTGGGCTTTCATCGACCAGAGCCAGCCGCGAGGACACACACACCGCTGACCCATCGCCGCCACTCTGCAAACACGCCCCGGCACGACACTCTTGCCCACGACGTGCGGGCGCTGGTTCAAAACGCGCGACTCGACTCACCCAACCGGCGCGCACATCGCGCTCGCGACCGCTCTTCATCGTACTGCTGGGTGGCGAGGGCGACGTCCCGAAGGTGAAGTTCCGGCGTCCGGGCGCCATGCACCGCGCGCGCTGGATGGCGCGTGCCATCTACGCGGCGAAGATTACGCTGTTCGCCGCCCAACTGGGAGAGCTCTGCTCGCCGCGCGAGCTGTCCAGCCTCCGCCGGTTCACCTTCTTCTACGTCCGCTGGAGGTCTAACGTGACCCGCATGGTTCGAGAGCAGAACGGTGGCTGCCTTCGCGCCGGCGAATGAACTTGAGCTGGCAGCCCTCTGGCGACTTTCCCGACCGCTGAGATCGGCAAGCGTCGCGCTGAGACCTTCTCCCGGCAACTTCTGGTACCTGAGCGAGACACTGGTCGCCATGGCTCTCTTCGACCACCGCTTGCCAGCCGCCGAGAAGAAGGCGCTGGCGGAACCGATGCAGCGGGAAGAAGGATCCGAGGAACCGCCGAATCGTATCACTGTCTCCGACGCCCGCCTCGCCTCGTCCACGCTAGCGTCGTTCGGAAACCAGGCGTCCAGCGCCCTCCTCAACGCCGTCGGAGCGGAGAGGGCGTTCCTCTCGAAAGAGCCGGAGGAGTGGCCGAGTGACACGGGGTTCGTGGTGGCGTCTCGGTGCGTCGCGTGCCTACACGTCACCAACGACACGGCGGAGCGAGGGGTGGCGCTTTTCCAGTCATTCAACCTCAGCCTGACGAAGAACGAGGATCAGCGCCAGTTCCTCTTGCAGGTCGTCGAGAGGCACCGCCAACAACAGCCAGGAACATCGAAGGCTTCCATTCCCCGGCCAAACGGAAGACAATGAGTGGCTTGGGCAACCATGATACCACCCCTAGAGAGGCCAATACCGGCTTTCAAGAGCGAGTGGGACCAGCAGCCCAGCTGGAGGAAGGGGAGGTCTCAAAAGGCTTCAATATTGCCCATAAACATCCCATAGACGATGCCTTTCTATGTAGTCCCTATCGGAGTATATAGGGAAACAATCAATCGACTTGCGCCACCTTTGAATATACTTCGATTGCGATCATATTTTACACACGTTGTTTTCTTACCACCCCACAGTATTCCACCAAGGTCCGTTAAAAAATCCAACTTTAATTTTTTATTGGCACCCTAATATATATATATAATATATATATATATTATAAATAATATATAATATATTATATATATATATATATATAATACAAAAAAAAAAAAAAAAAAATAGTGGTGTCGATTTGTCAATGGAATGCCCCACTGCCCCCACCTTAGCGTTCTGTATTTTTGCAAAGGCTGTTATGATTCCGCTTTTTTCCAGAAAAAAAAAATTGCCCACGTACGACAAACGTGTAAAACTCAACTTCTTACTACATTTTCCATCAAAAGTGTTTTTGTTCATTTCACCGTTTTAATCTTGCTCACCGATCTCTGTTTAGTGATTTTCTTATTATAATTGAGGAATATTTACCTAGCACTATTATAGTCCATGACATTGGAAATATCTGCATACCAGTTTAACGGGCCTGTAGTAACGGATTGGAGATTTTCACACGCTCACCAGATCACTAGAGTAATAAGTTATATAGTGTGGTAATATTATTCTGTTATAGAGGAGGCTTATGCCAACCATAGGAGTGCAGATCAACCCATTTTCTATTCTAGCACAAAGTAGGAGCGGCCAAATGCATGTGCCGATGTGCACTGTGTATTGTAAGTAAAACTGGTTCCATCTGGATGCCAATGCTGTCAATTCGAGGCTTCGAGCGCACCAGTGGCGAAATACGATGTTGGAGGTGGCCTCGCTCGTGCGATGCTCGGGTGAGAGATCTTAGGAGACCATAGAATACGAAGTTTTAGGGAAGAACCATTCCAGACGTACCCAGGACGCTGACCAGAGGGCGACCAGAACACACGAGGCGAGAGGGTAATACTCAGTGCCAGAGGGAGTCGCGAACTCGCCAGCTGCATGGCCGCACCAGTCGAGACAGACATTGACCCGTAAACCGCACGAGCTCGGAGACAGAACAGATCCACGGGACACAGTCGCGAATAATTCAGTCGTGTGGATCGAACAGCAGAAGAGAATATCTCACGATCCCATGACGTGGAGACATGCTGGCATCTCCACGCACCACAAGAGCCACACAGAAGAAGAGAGAGACACTTGTATCTCACAATTCCTGACGCGAGCCACCGCCAGCAAAGCATAGCACGTAATTATGTTACGCACTAGATTAAAGAAACAAGTGCCAACATGAACTGAAAAAGTTGCTCCAATGCGCCAGGAAGACAGGGACCAACATGCACGGGCGGACAAGTGGCGGAAACCCTCACGAAGTCAGTGTGCTTGGAGACTCTCGTGTAGATTCCGGGGTAGTCTGGGTTGCCGCAGCCGCGGCCCCAGGACACGATGCCAGTCTGCGCAAAATGGCCATTCTTCTTATGGAACATTGGCCCACCCGAGTCACCCTGGCAAGCGTCCTGTGTGCCAAACTTGGGCCCACCCGTAGCACAGATGACGTCATTCACAATCTCGTCGTTCGTGTAGCCCGTTTCCTTACAGGCGGTGTTGGTCATCGTCTTCTCATTGGTCGACTTGTACAGCTGCGTGTTCATCACTGCGGCGTCCTCTGCTGTCTTGCCCCAGCCTGCGATGGTCATGGCAACGTCGCCTCCGATTACCGACGAGTCCAAACAGGCCTTTACGACGTTCAGGGCACCGAAGTTCAGCTCATCTGTGAGCTCCACCACGGCGATATCGTGGACCGGGTGGTTTTCTTTTTCGTAGGAGGGGTGCTGGGTGACATTTTTGGCGGTACGGATCGCACTCTCGTCAGAGATGGTGGTATCGAAATCGTTGAAGTAGGCATAGACGCGGGCGGCTTTGATGCCACCGTTCTGGCGCTGGTTGTCGAAGCAATGAGCGGCTGTCAGGATATATTTTGTGCTGATGATGGAGGCACCACACGGCTCGTAGAACCATGCCCCATTCTTCTGGTAGTAGGCCGACAGACGCACCATGAATGGGAACTCGCCTTGGCTCGACGTGGCCCAGTTGATGCCGCGGCTCTCAGCGATGTCTCGGAGCGACGGCGGAAGTCTCTGGACGTCCGGCTCACGCATCACAGATCGGGAAGGCGGGTTGCCCTGAATGCCAGCCTCTCGGTCCAAGATGTCGTTCCTCTCCAGCTGGTCACTTCGCCTCTCTGGAATCTTCCGGTCATCTTCGGTCCGACGGTCCTTGGGAGTGTTACGATCTTCGTTAACCCTGCGGTCCTCTTCAGTCCTCCGTTCCTCGTCAGTTGTCCTCTCCTGTTCATTGTTACGGTTCATTTTCCTCTCTTCATCAGCCGCTCGGGTTTCCTCCACTGAGCGCTCCAACAGTTGCCTGTCTTTCGGTCCGTGCCGGCCCCCTTCGACAGGGGAGGAGCGGGACTGCAGGTGCGTTCGAGTTTCGCCTTGCGACTCATGCCGGGTCTCAATCCCATCTCGGGCCACAAGATGCTTGCGACCGTTTGCATTATCCGTTGGCTGGAATATAAAACGGTCATATCAACAAAGGGAGAAGGGGTCAATGAGTTCATAGAAGCAAGCTGTTTTGTATAAAATTTTGTTATAGCCGCCACCCAAGAGCAGGTGACCAGGAGTGCCCCCTCCATCTTTGTGAACGATTTAATCACGATTCATTTGGAACCTGAGTGACAGCTCCATTATTATCTTTTTTAAGATTCAAAGAACTAAAAGACATTTGTAATCCTTCATGATTGTTGCAACATTGAAATTTAGGTATGTTCAGTTTATGTCAAATCAATCAAATGAAAACATACCTAGGTATATAAGATCACGAACACTTTGTTACATGAATAATATTCAGTATAAATTAATTTAGCCATTGGGACTGCCTGCGTTGTATTTCCCAAATTATAATGTGCACTTGAATCCTTCAGAGTATTTATTTTTATTGAATCAGTCTAGGTTCCGTGATGGTTTTGATTCAACTATGATTCATAAATCATAAGATATTAGCCGTTTTCACGATGGCTTATTTTGCACGAAATGNTTTAAGAAACTGGCCAGAGAGATAGTTGCATCGATTTAACCCTTTTATTTGCATTCTTGTCATGCTTTAACTACCCATCTTTTAATCTACTTGTGTTTTATACGTGCATGTTTTTCTTTTACATGTCTTGATTGTGTGTCTACTGTGTATGACAATGGCCGTAGAATAACCCTCAAGTGTGGAATGGTCAGCTGAAGTGCAAATACAAATACAAATACAAAATACTTGCTTCTCTCACATATATTCCGGCATTTTTAATATGTTAAAAATTTAGATTATGTGAGTCAATTTCTATAGAAATATGTTTTTCATCTTAATATCCTCTAGAACACATGTTCGAGATAGGCTCTCCGTTTCGGCTGAGGCACAGCTCTGCCCTCCACCTCAAACTCACCAAGCTGCTTACTTACGGGTAAGGGAAATGTTCCTATTAGCGACCTCTCCCCATTTGCGACCTCCCACCATACACAGAAATTGACACAGAATACAACTTAAAAAAATGCATGACGAAATCGGCCATGTGCGTTTTACCAGTTTCAGCCATTTTCTACTTGTGTATTTATATGGTAGTGCACTGCAGTGCACGTGTGCTGAAAGAAAACATGTGTTTTTCTTACGCCGTTTAACGCACTTGATATGTGTTTTTTTTACTATTGCAGTACTTTTTGAAAACAAAGTTTGTTTTATTCTGGATTTTTCATACATTATGGTTTATTTTTGTGTCGATTTCCGTTGTATAGGTGTGTCGGTTATTTTTATGCGGACTTTGATTTGGAAACACTTACATTTCCCTGTTTGGCCCGTAGGTCTTCAGAGGTCACCTCGCTGATCATTAAGCTTTAAAACTGAACTCAATGGCTTCCTTTCCGTTACGACCGACAAGCTGGTCTTTGAATTTTGAGTCTGCCCCAAATAGGAGTGAAATAGGCAAAACGGAAACTTTATAAGGCAATATGCATACATATTGCTTAAATTTGGGATGCTATATCAACCGGTCGCAAACTGGGGACAGTTCCCTATTTGCGTTTTTTTGCAAGGGCTTTGCAAGATCGCATTTTGCATTATATATACGAATGTGTGATAAAGTAAGACCATATATGGCAGAAAAATGTTCACACTTCCCTTCAAACAAGTTCCACGGTCGTAACAACGACAGCATAATCACCAGCGCGCTTCAACCTAAGGGGGTCGCTAATCGGAACATTTCCCCTACCTGCCGGCGGGGATGGTCCGCACTGCAGTTCCTACGGCTGTCTTGAGCAGGGGTGGAACTTTATATCTCTTGGGGAGGGCCCAAGCCCCCCCCCAATGATTTAAAATGTTAACATCAGGCCTATGGCGTTGCATGTTAAGAATGGAGTTAAAATATATCAAATTAACATTAGGGCTGATTTAATAAAGTTCCGCTTGTGGTCTTGCGCTGCTTTCTGGTCTGGAGATTCTTCTTAACACCTATCACTCGTTTAGTTACCTCCACAGAAAGCTGTTAAGTGGGCTCAAATCCGGATGCTGCCCTCACTGAACACTGCCCCCAGAAACTACTTGCAAATACGACGTCCCTCCAATGCTGTTTTGAAATAGTTTCTGTCCGGGTCCAGAGCTTGTATGGAAAGAGATCTAGAGCATCCTTAGGATACGTTTGGCTGTAGCAATCCGTTTAAAATGCCTTTGAGCTGCCGTTAAGATTATTGTGATTTGGTCACAACGGTAGAATTCCACAATTTTAGTTGTATGTTTTTGTTTCAGTAAAGTTGCAAAGTTGCATGATTTCAAATTGAGCGACATCTGCTTGAAATCCGTCCATATCACGTGCTTTGATTTCCACGCGATTGAACGTGATGCTTAATTTTTTGTTGAACCTCTATATTAGAAATTCAATGATTCAACCGAACTGCTAAAAACTACCTCAGGTAATATTGCGCCTGTACTATTGCTTATTGACATCACGACCAATCAGAGAGCAGAATTGTAAATTACGTACATATACTTAATTATTTAAAATCCTGATAATTCAGAGGAATTTATATTATATTGACAATCTATAAAATATTCTAAATTAATTTACGTTCAATCAAAGACATAAAAACAGAAGGTTCGGTAACCCGCAACTACTCCTTTTTAACTTCAAATTAAAATAAGTAAAGTTCAAATAAAAATGAATAAAGCTCAAATTAAAATAAGTCACGTTCAAATTACACGTGACTTGTTTTAATTTAAACTTAACATATTTTTTTTTTAACTTCAGTTATTTTAATATGAAGTTAAAAAGGTGTAGTTCATTATCTGAATGGCTAATTGCCAATTGGCTACTAACCAAAATTTTGTTCTCTTAAAAAAGTTTGGTTTTCTGTTGAAAAACTAACTTTTCAAATTTGGACCAATACGGTCGCAGACATGTTGTTTTGATAGTACCGGGCCATTGCAAGCACAAAAGAACACATGTTACGTCTTACGAAACAACAATATACCTGCGGTAGATAGTTCACCAGAAAACCCCGCTGACAGAATGTGCTCCGTGACAGAACGTGCCCCGTTCTCCCCTACTCGTATCTGATACAAATCTCGAAAAACACTCAAGTTTTAACGCTGAAAACTGATGAAATATGCACTAAATGAGCATTGATGTCCCTTTTACCTATACTTATGTTTTGAGCGTGCATTTAAAGGTCATACAACTACAAAAGAGTGCATTTACTTTTAGGACGAAAACCCGTATAATCCCTTTAACCTAGGTCTGTCAGCTACAACCGCAATAAATGGAAAATCCATGGTAATAATGATGATCAAATAACTATATAATGCCTCATAGGTGTTCTCCAAAAGTCACACAGAAGGGTGTGATCATCATTTTTGCATTAATATTTACATTCTTGCCTCTTGGTCCTATTTATGTTGGTTTAACCGGGCTGAAGAAGATCTCGGCCTGCCAAGATTTGATTTAACAAACGTAACAGTAAATCACCTCTCACATGGCGGGGCGGTATGGATAAATCACCAGCGGCACCGGTGTCTGCGGTCGCTGAGTGGGTTACAGCACCGTTGTGTGCCGAAATGAGCGGGCCTCTGCCCGCGCTCTCTCTCTCTCTCTCTCAGGCTGCGGTGGCGCGGGTAGCCGTACCCTCCTCCTCCTCCCCCCAGCTGTGGCGGGACACACGGACGGAGCGATCGCCGCTGGCCGCCAGCCGCCAGCTGTTGGCCACTTTCGCTCTCATCCGGTGAACCACTTAAAACCAACTGTATCCGACTCACAGAGAAATCACCGCCGATATGGGTCATGGAGATAGACACGCTGATTGGGTTGGTAAGAATACATTACTAAACATATGACAATTTATAAATTAGATAAATAGTTGTCGGCTCGGCCTGTTGGACGACAAATTATGAGTAAATAACAATTCAATTTATATCAAGTTAAATAACTGTGATGTGTAAGGTTACTGGTAATGGTATCAGAACCGTTTATGAAACACCCTCGACGCTTTTGTATGCTGTAATTCATTAGATCTTAAAGGAAATAGTTCACCTTAGATTGTTTTTTCAAAAACGATTTGACTATATTTTGAAATACAGCTTCTTTTCATAATGTCAAAAATAGCCATACATCGCGCCGATTCAGGACAGAAGGACGTAACATTATTAATTTTATCAAAACTATAGGTATGCGTACTCTCCGCAACGCAACGTCAAACGTGGCTCAGCCAATCAGATTAATTCGGAAAGTAGTCGCCGTGCGATTACTGTATAGCATCTTAACCTACTGCCCAGGTGAAGAAGGCCCACATTCTTGACCCAGTTCTTTATATATGGGCCCACATTCTTGATATTCCTTCGACAAAAAAGTCAAATATATTCGGCTGGAGAGCCCTTTCAGCCCAGGAAGACTTGTAGATTAGGGGTTTTTCAACACGGGCTACAAAACTGCTATCTCTCAGTTCAAAAACCCATGTTGAAGGTGAACTATTTCCTTTAAGCATCTTCTCAAGGAACTGTCTTAGTCACATTCTCTCGCTGCTTTAGCCTATTACTTTTTTAAGTTTCCTGCGGTTGGTTATGGTTATAACGAACGACTAGCGAGCGCTCGTCCTTTCCTCGAGTAGGGAACAATATGAATATGTGCGGCCCGGCCCGGCCCGGCCCGTGGCGACGCTTTTGAGAAGCTCATATATCTGCAACCGCAAGTCTGATTGACAAGTGAGCAGCGATGCAGGCAGGGGGCACAGGGGAAACGTGCTCCTCTCATTGGCCGAGGGTGATTCCGTGACCAATTTTCGTCCCGCAGTTCTTCGTCGCGCACTTCTTCGTCCGCTGATTTTCGTCCGCACATAACTTCGCGGCGCATTTCTTCGTCTCGCATTTCTTCGTCCGCAATTCTTCGTCTCGCATTTCTTCGTCCACAAATATTCGTCTGCGCAATTATTCGTCTACGCAATTCTTCGTCTTCGCAATTCTTCGTCTTCGCAATTCTTCGTCTACGCAATTCTTCGTCTGAACAATTTTTCGTCTACGCAATTTTTTGTTCGGAAATCTTCGTCCGCTTTCTTTATACATAAACATTCGCGTCCGCGCAATTCTTAATCTACGCTGTGCATGTCATTGTGGCATGGGGGCGGGCGGCAGCATCATCTTATGAGGGCCGCAAAGCGGCCACACCACTCAAGGCACACTGTAAGCGTAGTGGGGCGGCGGGCGCACCCCCCCCCCCCCCAGAAGGCCCGGGGCAAAGAGACCGCGCGGCAAGCGCGTATCATATGCTCTGAGTGTGGAGACCACGCGAATGCAAGGGCGGATCCAGGATTTTTAGGAAGGCGGGACGCATGCGCCAATTAAGGGGCGCCTTCCTACAAACCAGGGGCACCATGACAGAAATGTTCGTTAAGGGGCCCCCTGATCTGGCGTTCTGCGGGGAATGGCTGCGGCCCCTGCGGCCAACCCCTGATCCGCCCCTGACGCGAAACGTGGTTTCCGAGAGTTAAAGCGGATTATACCGGGTTTCCGTCCTGAAAAGAAATTGCACTCTTTGCAGTTGTATGTGCGTTAAAACACGTTTAAGACATATAAAAGTGACCTCTTTGCTCATTTAATCCATTATTTCACAATGTATCAGCGTTTAAACTTTGGACGTTTTCAAGACTTGTATCTGATAACGAGTACTGATCGATACTGTCCACCACTTTTTAATATCTCTATCTTGGGCGGCGCATGGCCCGGGCCGTAGGTAGAGACGGCTTGTCTATACCTCAGCAAGTACTGGCAAAAATACGCGTTGCATCACCGAAGCACTTTGAAACGTCCTACGTAAAGAAGCATGCATTTTGCCAGCAAAAAATGTGGTAACCGTGGCCTTCTACCACCTTTATAAAGTACGTTTTACTATGTACTCAATTATTTCTGGGAAAAACCCCGTAAATCCCTTTAAGAGCACTTTCAGATTTTAGGGACACTAGGGTTCCTTCTGAGAAGGAACCCAGGGCCCTTGGGGCGCTCAACAGCTCATGTCAGAGGGCCCTGACAAGCCGAAAGGGCCTTCAGAGTGGTTCATAGAGCCCCCCTGGGACACGTCAATGAGCACCTAGCCAGGCACAAGAGGGGACCCCTGGGAAGGTCGGTAAAGGCTCTAGTATGTCCGCAAGGCAACAAAGCAGCCAGTGCAGTCCTTACCAGCGTTCTTAAGGGCCCCTGAAGCAGGCTGGAGGGCCCGCTGGACAGACCAGGAGGGAACGGCCTCTGGGAAGTTCAAAGGGTCCCTGTGCAGGTCAGAGGACCCACACGCAGTCTGACCAGACTGACAAGGGTCCCAGAGCAGTTCAGAAGGCCCTGAATTTACGGTCAAATGGGCCTCTTATCCAGCACAGAGCACTATCCCTGTCGGAGAGGCCCCAGACAGAGGCACGAGAGAAGAGCTGAGCATGTCGGCGTGGTGAAGAAGCAAGCCAGTGCAGTCCCTGGCTAGCTCGAAAGGGCCCCTGGCGGAAGCAGGCTGGCATCGCTCCTGGACAGGACCAGACACTGCAAACGAACGGTTTTAGAAGTTTAACTATAACCACTCTTTTGAAGCACTGCTACCGCCTCATCTTCCCCCCTTGAAGACTTTGTGGGTCCTAAAAATAAACGCTGAGAAATAGGCCTTTCGTTGATTGAGAAGAAGCTCGCAACGCAGCTCGCAACCCCAACAAATCTAACAGGGCCCCGATTCTTTGCCCGTAAATTCTTTGAAAGCCTAACAGCCACTCTTATCGCTAAGCCCCTATCAGAAAAACTATACAACAATATCGCTCTCTCTAGGGAATATTTCCGGCAAATGTCAAAGGAAAGCGAATGTGAGGCCAATCTATAAAAAAATTTTTTTAAGGGGACCCCAACCGTGCAGACTACGGCATTATCGACCAATTAGCATTCTTTTCTGTTCTCCTCAAAAGAATTTGAACAAGGTTGTATACAAACAAATATACTCACACATCACCGAACACCTCCTTACTCACTGACAAACAAAGCGGTACCGTGAAACACCACAGCAACAGAACAACAGCTATATACCTCACACACAACCTTTTATAAATCACTGGATGCCGGGCTGATTTTTAACTTGCTGTCTATTTAGATATTTCAAAATATTTTGACCAAAATTTTGCACAAAAGGGACCTTTTATACAAATCAAACACCATTTCGCATCTCAGGAATGATATTTCGAGTGCGTTAAAATCATTACCTAAAAAATAGAAACAAACGGGCACATTAATGACACATATTCGGGGACGCAGACAATTAACGCCGGATGCCCCACAGGGGCTCTGTGCTAGGTCCATACTTGCACCTTCATCTATCTCGACGAACTTTCAAATAAGACGCCAAAAAATGACGTACTATTTCCGCTGACGACACAAAGCCTACATGCTCGCACATGGGACTGACGCTTATCACGACTCAAACCTCGCCCAACAAAGAACCTCGACGGAAATCAACAAATTACGGTCAGGAATGGAATCACCTTACACACCGCCAAAACTATCCAGCAAATTTTTCTCTAAACCGAGACCACCAACCACCAACTACACCTATTGGAGGAAAATACAATTCCACTTCACAATAGTCACAAACATTTTGGGAATGACTTTTTCAAAGATCTGCGCTTTCACGAACACATAAAGAATTTGTCTAAAAATAAATAAAACTCTTGGCCCGCTGCTAACCCTATCGCTAAATACTTGCCACGGGCCATCTCACCAAGTGTACAAGACTTACTTTCAGACCCTAACTTTGACTACTGTGACACAAGTTACGACGGACACATAACTGTACAGGACGCGACGAGACTAGAGACACTACAGAACAGAGCAGCCCGACTAACGACAGGAACCCTATTCAGGACACCTACGGACAAACTAAAATCTGACTTAGGATGGGACAAACTAACAACCAGGCGACGTATTCACAATCTGACCCTCTATCACCAAAATTGCATGATCCACGCATCAACGACACCTAATTACCATCGATAGAATATTGCCGCGAACTCGTGCACGGACACAAATCGAACGCTACGAAACGCAAACCACACATACACTAGGCTCGACCCACACTACCATGTACCAAAAATCTTTTCATCACAAACCGGAAACACTGGAATCTTTGTGTCTGACACTACGCACATCTTTTCTGCATGCTTGCTTTTTAAAAAAAGAGTCACACAGCAGCTGGGACTGTCCCTCGTCACCAAAATTTTTCACCTGGAAGGGATCAAAAAAAGAAAAACAATGGTTGCACACAAGACTGAGCGTAGAAAAATGTCTCACCTAAACTCTCACCTATTTTAAAAAGTCCAAAGAAAACTGACTCACCCGCATGCGCCTGCCGGCCATCCAGACGAAACATAGACATTTCATTTCTGCATTGTCCTTACTACAACTCATCAAAGAAAATACTTTTTGACAGCATCTCTTCACACCACTGGAGGTTCCCTTCGCACATATATGCACCAAAAACATACAACTTGACACACTGCTGCGCACGGTACGGGACCTGGGCAGCCGGCTGCGGTCGGGTGATCCGCCCGGCATTTTCCAAAACATCCTGCTTTAACTAGCATCGTTTTACCTTGTCTAACACCCCCTACTTTTCGCTGCATGACCGCGCGGGGCCGTGCGGTCCGTGGGGCGCGGCGGCGGTTAACTGGCGCACTGTTCTGCCTGCGCTGGTCGACTTCGTGGCGGCTGGAACAGCGATGACATGTATGCATTCGTTTATAAACCAGAGCTAGTGCCAAGATTTAGCACGATAGTGCTTTTGCACTGTTACTGACATATTTTTTGCTTTATTTTGTCATGTTTTAACACCAGATAAACTGGTGATGATTGATGATGATGATGACTGAATTGATCAAGGCGCACGCAACTCAAAATTATTCATACTCTTGAGGAAGAGCTGCTCGACATGATCTATATTTTGCAATTGAATAACCGTACACTTCTCATGTGCGGTTTGATAAGTCTGTTCTACAATCATATGCCAATACGGTTTTCACGTCCTCAATGTTCGGTTGGCTGAGTGGTAACACACTCACTTGGCCTGCGGGAGCCTTGGGTTCAATTCCCGTTACGGCCTATTTATTTCGGATTTTAGACGACCCAAACTACTCATATGATTAATGGTAAACTAATCGTATGAATGAAACGTTTGGGCATTCTCAGCCAACCGTCTCTGAGGAACGTCTCACTTCTCATTATTGGGAGCCTGCGGAGAACCTGCAGACGCCTAAAAGAGCGCCCATAATCTCGTTTACTGATGCTCCAAAGTCCAAACATTCAACTTACTTACAACCCCGGTCCCAAAGATGGGTCCCTTTGCCCCCCGTTTCCGGGTCTATGCGTCCACGCGTCCGACCGCCCGTACATTACGACCGATCGTCCACCCGTCCATCCGTCTATCCAGCCGTGCGTCTGTCCGACCGCTCGTTTGTCCCTTCGTCCGTCTGTCCGTCATCTCATCCACCCGTCCATCCAGCCGTCCAGCCGTCCAGCCGTCCAGCCGTATGTCACCACCAGCCAGCCAGCCGTCCAGCCGTCCAGCCGTCCAGCCGTCCAGCCGTCCAGCCGTCCAGCCAGTCCAGCCAGCCAGCCAGCCGTCCAGCCGTCCATCCGTCCAGCCGTCCAGCCAGCCAGCCGGTCGGTCCGCCTGTCACTCTATATGGCATTATGGCCTCTCTATTTTGCCTAATCGCTGCCCGTATGTGTGTGTGTGTGTGTGTGTGTGTGTGTGTGTGTGTGTGTGTGTGTGTGTGTGTGTGTATGCCAGCTCTGATCACTGACTGTTCTATCGTCTGGTCACGCCCGTCTGCGTTCGAAACTCGGCCGTCTTTGCGACACCTGCTGCCTGCCGCTCGTGAGACGGACAGTGTGGCGCGCTATTTAGGCCGCCGTCAGCCACCCGGCTGCGGCTCCTCCGGCATGTCCGCCGCCGCCATCGCCGCACACCATCCCGGCAATACAACGGGCCATATAACGGGCCATATAGCGACACAACGGGCCATATAGCGGGCCATATAGCGACACAAACTCACTGATCTGCTAATGCAAAACTTGGGGTGCAAAATATATGCAAAACGTGTAAAATAGCGCATCCAAAGTACTTATCTGTCGAAAACCTCCGAAGGTCCTAAATCAGAGTACTCTTGAGCATGGGCGGATCCAGAGGGGGGCAACGGGGCTGGCAGCCCCCCTCAACGAAAATTGGCGCCTCTGCGCCAAAGGCGCAGGGGCACTAGTTTTGCGCCGAAGGCGCAATCTGGGCGCCACAGGCGCCCCAAACCCATGGAGAGAGTCCCCAAATCAATGGAGGGCGCCTTCAAACCCATGGAGGGCGCCCCAAACCCATGGTGGGCGCCCCCCAAATCCATGAAGGGCGCCCAAATCCATAGAGAGCGCCACCTAAGCCCATGGAGGGCGCCCCCAAACCCATGGTGGGCGCCCACAAACCCATGGAGGGCGCCCCAAACCCATAGAGGGCGCGCCAAACCCATGAAGGGCACCCCCAACTCATGGCGAGCGCCCCTTTTCCTGGAAAGTGCACCCCGATGCCCAAAAGGCATTCTGAACTTCAGAACTTTGGAAGGGCGTCCTCAAAACTCAGAAGCGCGCCCTCGAACGCCATTAGGCATCCACACAAAATTTGAGGAGGGCGCCCAAATCTGAGGAGAGCTCCCCAAAACAAAAACCATATAGGGCGCCCCAAACCCATAAAGGGCGCTCTCAATCCCATGGAGGGCGCTCCCAATTCTTGGGAGGGAGCCCCGATGCCCAAAAAGCACCCCATACTTCGGAAGGGTACCCCGAAACTAGGAAGTGCACCCTTCACCCGCGCACGAGTGGGCCTCCGAGACAACTTCGCCATGGTGTTAAAATGAACCCCCTCTAACTCGGAAACTAAAAGAGATAGAAAGACGCGGAAAAAACGAGTGAAAGCTCTTAACGTGTACAGCCGGTCTATTATGTATCTTCCCTTTTTTAGCTTCTAAAACTCCTCTAATTTCCCTTCTGTGTACACGAAGGACTTATTTAAGGGAACATGCGTTACCTACCTAGGTAGGTACCACATGTTACCTTGTATCAGTCCTTTATGTACACAGAAGTGTAATTAGATGAGTTCTTGATACTAAAAAAAGGAAGATACATAATAGACCGACTGTACATTCGAAGTTACAGGGACCATTTTTAGCTAAGGTCAATATTAAGGTCGCTAGAGGTCATCAAAGGTCAAATTTAATAGTTTTTTATCCTCGCTTCGAACAGCATATCTCGTGAACTATGATAGCTAGGAACAATCGAAAAAATCAATCGAAGGCTCATCAAAAATGTAATCGCATTTGGCGTCCTCAAAACTGAGCTCAGATCAATAGTTTAGGCTCCAGAGGTCATCGAAGTTCAAAAATGTAGTTTTTGATAGAATTTGTTTTCCCACATAACCTTTTATCTAAAATTGATAGAGCAACTATTTGAACACCATCATCTCGTCGAGACGCTTTGGAACACAAACATAGTGCCCTGGTAAGGTCACTTAAAAAAAAATTGGCCTCAGGTCAAGGTCACTTGGTGACCCAGTTAGATCATGTTGCATATAGGGCGACGTGGCAAGACGAGACAAACACAGTGATGTCAACTGCTCGTCTCTATCTCTTTTCTATCAAGAGTTATTGGCAAAACATGGCTGATGACCTCAGATGACCTCAGATGACCATGTAGAGATCAGTGAGCAACACTTGCACCTTGATCATCCAGAATGAGCTAAAATAACATGGTTCTGAGATAATTAGTCTGATCCAATGCATATTTTCTGAATAGGAAGCATTTGTTTATTTTCCCGTTCACTTATAATGGGGAGGTCAGGAAATTGACCTGACCTTAGGTCATCGATGCGAAATATCCCAGATACAGCAATTGTAGGTACTTTACTTATGATCTTATGAAATCCTGTAAGTTTCAAATTTTTCGGATACAAAATGTGGCTTTGACTCGATCAGAAACATTTTGGAAGGCAAGGTACCTTGACGTGACCTGGTGACCTGACTTGAGAGGACATGAATGTTTGATAAAGTGTGCGCAATTGATGTTGAATGTTCAAACAACTGTGAAAAATTTGGCGGCGCTGCGCGCCGCCGTTTCCCCGCTATTTTGGAAAAACCTCAGGGGGTCAAAATAACCCCCACCACCAGGGCGAGGGTTAAACATGAAGAGGTACACCCGAATCTTAACAGGGCGCCCACAAACTCATTAAGGGTGCTTTCGAAACCATTGAGAGTTCCCCTAAATCAGAGTATTGTAAAAAAGTTAAAGTGNTGCATATTGTAGGCTGTACCTCCGACACAAAGCGTTATTCATCGCCAAAACCACTCTAGATTTAAAGATGCAGTATTAATACACTACCTTGCAAGTTTTGAAGATCTTCCCGTCATTTGTTTTTTCCATGGCAGCTAAATCTAAAGGGGAGGTTTGGACTTAGTTCCTCATTTTGTTCATAGATGGCAGCACCAGATCGCTTGCTGTCCTCGACTTAACTGGCTCATTATTTGAGCCATAGTTGTTTTAAACCTGAATTAGCACCAATGGAGGGTGAACAACAATCAACAGCACGCTTTTGATCAAGGGTATGAAATCATTAATAACCATAAACAATCAATGATAACATTTAGCAAATAAAACAGTATGCCTGTATTTTACGGACAACTCGCAGTACGATTACCGCACATTTTCCGCACTACGTCGTGTAATTTTGGTGAATTATTGACGAAAGTGTCAGTGCACGCTTGGTCACACAACGTCAAATTAGAATTAACAATTTATTTCTCCAACAACTGTCGGCAATCTGCATTAACATTTTTGCATTCACTCCAACTCCCCCATCCCCAACCCACCTTCTTCCACAATGTTTCTGAATTCAGAGTAAACACACGAGTGGTCAGCACTGTTTGTATCGGTTGCTGATTGACTTAACAGCGTGCAATGTTTGACACGGGTGATCTGACTCGAATTCCGTTCCCTGGCCTCCAGCTCGTTTAGCGCATGGCCGACCTGGTGGCGCTGGCCAATGGTCCACGCACACAGTGGCGGATCCAGAAGGGGGGCACGGGGGCCACGCCCCCCTTGGGTCGAACTGTGCATGGGGCACCTGGCCGCTGAGGGGGCACTCTGGCCGCCTGAGGGGGCCTCCAGTTGCCTGAGGGGTGGGGGCATCTTGTCGCTGAAGGGCACTCCTTGTCGCCTGAGGGCACTCCTGTTGCCTGAGGGGGCACTCTTGTCGCCTGAGGGGTACTCTTGTCGCCTGAGAGGGCACTCTAGCCGCCTGAGGGGCACTCTTGTCGCCTGAGCGGCACTCTAGCCGCCTCAGAGGGCACTCTGGCCGGCTGATGGGGGCACTCTGCTGACCTGAGGGGTCCTTAACATTTTGAAAATTTAAAAAAAATGCTTAAATAGGGGCACCCTCAAAATATAGTGGACCAAATCCGTCGAGTTTTCAGATTTGGGTATAGGTGAACTGCAATTGATGGCCCCCTCCTTGAAGATTTTCTGGATCCACACTATCATGCCATGCTGTGCCACCGACTCTGTGGTCCGACGGCACCTGTTCCGCTCGACTGCTGTGGCATGGAACGATGCCTGTGGCCTGTGGGCATGGGTGCGAGTGGTAACATATCTCGTTTTGTACGCTTTCAAGCTGGTCCAGACGTGATACCCATGGTGCCGGGGTCCATCTTTGCTGATTGTTAAGTTCAGTTAGCTCCCAGTAGCTCTCACCATACGAGTTCAGAGCAGGCGCTGGGAAGGAGCGCACTCTGGCTCCATTCTGCAGTTGCGCCGTGCTTTCGCAGGTCCTTGGATGGGTTTCAGGGCCTGGGCTTGCACAATGGCCGTGCTGTCCCCTGCATAGCCCTGCAAAATATTCTTCCTCATGAGCCATGAATTAAGCCGTGTGCTGTACGCTGTCCAGCACGGTGGGAAGATTCTGGCGACGCCAGTAAGCGCTCCTGCCGCCCGGATCTCTGTGAAAAGGTGCGGTAACACCATGCACAATCGCTGACAGTAGGTATCGCTTAGCTTTAATGTCCAATATCCATCATCTGTGGGCACTTACACACGCATATATACGTGTAATGCCATCTCACTTAATATTGCCGTGCTATACAATGTCTCCACAATTGATTAAGCATATGTCGACGATGTGCATGGTGTACCGCACCTTTTCACAGAGACACGGCGGCAGGAGCGCTACAGGCGTCGACCAGGATCTCCCCCCCCCCCCATGCGTGACAGCGTATGTACAGCACAACGGCTTGATGGCCCATGAGGAGAATATCTTGCAGGCCATGCTGGAGGGATAGCACGACCATAAATGCAAGCTCATGGCCCTGAACCAAATCCAAGACCTGCGGAAGACACGGCGCCACCGCAAAATGGAGCCAGAGTGCGCTCTTTCCCAGCGCCTGCTCTGAACTTCAAGGAGCTACTGGGAGCTAATTGGCATGCAATCAGCGAAGATGGACTCCGGGCACTCATGGTATCACGCTGGACCAGCTTGAAGCGTACCGAGATGTACCACTCGCACGGGATTCCATGCCACAGGGCAGTCGACGGATGGCCAGGGCATGTGCATGGCCATTGGGCCAGCGCCGCCAGGTCGGCCATGCCGCTAAACGAGCTGGAGGGCCAGGGAACGGAAATTCGAGTCAGATCAACCCGTGTCAAACATTGCACGCTGTTATGTCCACCAGGAAAACCGATAAACAGCGCTGACGCCACATCGTGTGTTTGCTCTGAATTAAGAAACAATTTGTTGGAAGAAGGTGGGTTGGGGGTGGGGATCGGGAGTGAATGCAAAAATGTTTAATGTAGAATGTAGATTGCCCGACAGTTGTATGGAGAAAATAAATTGTAAATTCTAATTTGACGTTGTGTGACGCAAGCGTGCATGACGTTTGCGTTTCAATAATTCACAAAAAAAAACATCGGCGTAGTGGGAAATGTGCCGGTACCATCTACTGCGAGTTTGGTCGTTAATACAGGCATACCGTTTAATTGCTAAAATTGTTTCTTCATTGATTGTTTATTGTTATAATGTGGGTAAACTTTAACATTTTGCATCTCTTTAACATGTTTTGCATCTCGCTGACCGGCCGATCAAAGCTGACCGGGCCGGGTCAGGCGCGCCCCGGGGCGCAGGTGAGTGCGGACCGTCAGACCGGTGGCGGACCGGCCCTGCGAAGCCGGGGGAGGGCCAGTCACCTACGTGCCAGCCTCGAATACAGACGCCTGTGAAATGCCTCTTTAACTACAACAACTGGCGACGAGTTCAACTCGGACTTGATTTTGCTTGGGCATGGCGTGCGAGTCAAGACCAGGAGGACGGAGTTTTGGACGCAATTCAAGCTAGTGAGGACAACTGGGAAGTAATGAAAGAGCGTCTGGAATTCTACTTGGAGGCCGAAAACATCAACGAGGCGACAGAAACGGTCTGTACTGCTCACTGTGGCGGTAAGGAGACATACTCCCTCTTGTAAAAAGTCTGCATCAACCAAAATAAAAGTGAGAGACAAAATCTTTTGAGGAGGATTGTCTCATTGTTTAGGATCGTCACCTTGCACAAGGCAGTCGCGACAAGTAGCACGTTTTCAGTTCAACACGTGTGTGAGGAAGAGTAATCAGACTGTGGCCGCTTACATAGCAGAACTGCGCCGGCTTACTGAACATTGTAACTTTGGAGTCACTTTGAATGATATGTTGAAGGACCGCCTTGTGTGTGGTGTGAGTGACGCGCATATGCAAAAGAGGTTGCTAGCAGAAGATGATCTGACATTCGATCGTGCACAGAAGCTGTGTCTGTCCAATGGAGGCTGCTTCAGAGATGGCAGGTATCTTTGGCGCGGCTTCGTCCACGCCAGCAGTCGAGCAGATTGGGCGGAACCATCAACAAGACGGAGGTGCAGCATCAAGAGCTGCTCACGCTGCGGGAGGCCGACCAGTCGTGACAGGTGTCGTCAATGCAACCTACAAGTGCTTCAAAATGCGGTAAGGTCGGACATCTTTTGCTAGGGTGTGTCCGTGGACGCTGAAACATTGAAAAGTGTCTCACAAGTCAACGTTTTTAACCAGAGACGTGATAGATATGCCAGGTAACGTTGAAATGTACAGAGAAACAGGAGAAACTGTCGGAACATTCAGACTCTGATTTTGACAAATCCAGACTGTGATTCACGTCAGTCAGTAAACAAAAAGGAAAACCTGTCACTGTGGCTGTACATATTGAAGGGTGTGGGTGTTGAGCACGGAACTTGGACCACGGGCTCCTCTGCTCCATCGATCAATGGCGCGCACCTTACCAAGCTCCAGCTTGAAGTCGGCTGTGAAGCTCAAACGTGTCCAAGTCGTCCTCAGGGGCTACACCGGCCACAAGATCCCAGTGCTGGGCGAGAAGCTGTGGATGGACGTTCGGTACGGCTCAGTGAGTGGTGGCTTCCGGTCATCGTCACAAAGGGAAGTGGTCCCAACCTCCTGGGAAGAGACTGGCTCGACCATATACAGCTGGACTGGAAGAGCGTCTTTTCGGTGAGTACTGGACACACGCCGATCACTGAAAGGTTCAAGACTCGTACCCCGAGTCTTTGAACCCGGTCTAGGTGAAGCTGAAAAATGTTCAAATCAAAACTTGATATCGACCGTACTGTTTATATTTCCCGAAGTTCTAACAAACCAAGGCCCCTTCCGTTTTAGCTCTCAAGGAAGAAGGTTGAAAACAGCCTGCAAAAGGGAAGATAGATGGGTGTGTTGGAGCCAGTGCACATTCAGAATGGGGGGCACCCATTGTACCGGTACTGAAATCTGATGGTAGCGTGAGGATTTGTGGGAATTTCAAACTCACCGCAAACAGGGCTGTCCGTGTAGACAAGTATCCGCTGCCACGGATCGAGGAGATCTTCAGTCGCCTGTCAGGCGGGAAAGTCTTCTCGAAGCTCGATCTCAGTCAGGCGTATCAGCAGGTAGTAGTTGATGATTCATGTCGGGACGTGCTCACCATCAACACACACCTGGGCTTCCACCGCTACCGCAGACTGGCTTTCGGTGTGAACTCTGCTGTATCACTATTCCAGAGGGAGATGGAAAAACTTCTTGGAGACATGCCTGGTGTATGTGTATATCTTGATGACGTGCTGATTGCTGGAATCTCGGAGGATGACTGTGCCAATCGAACCTCACAGGTGCTTCAAAGGTTCCAGGACGCAGGCCTGAGAGTCTCTGAGAAGAAATGCAAGTTCTGCGTCGACAAGGTCGAATATCTGGGACACCTGATCAATTCGTCGGGTTGCCACCCGTCCGAAAATAAGGTGAGGGCCATACATGAGGCACCAGTCCCTTCGAATGTTGCAGAGCTGAAAGGCTTCCTCGGCATTCTGAACTACTATTCCCGATTCTTGCGAGACCGATCAGATGTTCTGAGACCTCTTCATGATCTCCTCCGCAAGGACACACCCTGGGGGTGGGGACATTCAGAAGAGTTGGCCTTTAAGGCTGCCAAAGACTGATCACATCCTGACAAGGTTCTAGCTCACTTTGACTTGAACTTGCTGTGGTTTTGACATGTGATGGCGTCGGCCGTATGGTATCGGGGCCGTTTCTCTCTCATAGATATGAAACATGGTCAAGAAGAGACCTGTTGGTTTCCACTCTAGAGCTTTGAGCAAAAGTGAGGCAGAAAGATGAGCCAGATTGAACGTGAAGCCTTGGCACTGGTCTTTGGTGTTACAAAGTTTCACCAGTACCTGTTCGGTAACACAAAGTTCATCCTTGTCACCGATCACAAGCCGCTGCTCAAACTGTTCGGGGAAAATGAGGGCATTCCCATGATAGCTTCCGCCAGAATAGCTCGCTGGGCTTTACGGCTATCCGCATATCACTACAAGATCGAGTATAGGTCGACATCGAGCATCGGTCACGCAGACGGTCTCAGTCGCCTTCCGCTGCCTGTTGCCGGCGACCGCCTCCACGAACCATCTGAGAGTGTTTGTCTGTTGCAGAGCGTGGAGGAGGAGCTGTCGCTGGACGCCAGAAGGATCGCTCGACTGATCAGCCGTGACGCTCTCATCAGCAGGGTACTGACCGCCGTCCAGTTCGGGGAGTGGCCGGAGGACGACAGCCTGCAGCCCTACCGAATCCGAAGGGATGAGTTGTACGTCATCAGGGGAGTTCTGCTGTGGGGCAACAGGGTGGTTGTTCCACCTAAAGCACAGGGTTATGTTCTGCAGGAGCTTCACGTTGGTCACCCCGGTGTAAGCAGTATGAAGTCGGCGGCACGTTCATGTGTGTGGTGGCCGCGTATTGATGACGCCATCGAGTCCTTCGTTCGTGCATGTTCCGCCTGTCAACAACAGCGAGCGATGCCTGCCAAGATTGATCTGCACCAGTGGTCTTGGCCCAGAAAACCTTGGTCTCGTGTTCACCTTGATTATGCAGGTCCTGTGGAAGGAGGAAAGTATCTACTTGTCGTAGTGGACGCCATGACGAAGTGGGTAGAAGTGGAGATAACCTCGTCTCAAACCTCATCTATCACTGTTGACAGGTTCAGGGCACTCTGCACCAGGTTTGGACTGCCAGATACCGTCGTGACGGACAAACGGGCCGGCGTTCTAGGCGAGACTTCAAAGGTTCATCAAGAGGACGGCATCAGACACGTCAAACGGCGACCCTATACCCGCGAGTAACGGTCTCGCAAGAGAGGTACGTGCGGGAAAGGTGAAATGTGGGCTATAAAGACAAACTTCAACTGACTTGCTACATTTGAGGGTCGCCAACTGGCTAATGAAACGCATACACCCCAAGCTGCAACCACTGGTGGTATCTCCGGCCGTCCCCTGGAGTTTGGCCGCGGAACTGAAGACTAGATTGCAGTTGTTGCATCCTGAGTTGCAGGACCAGGTGGAGAGTCGCATGGACTCGAGAAAATGGAGCTATGGCTGCTCTAGTCCGTCCTAAACACGTTCTCGTCTCCGACAGGGTGTTCGCCAGAAGCTACGGTCCTGGCCCAGCCTGGCGAACAGGCACGGTGGTGGACCTCGTTGGTGACGCCATGGCCAGCGTGCGGCTGGATGACGGGCGCGTGTGGCGGCGACACCTCGATCAACTGCGTCCAGCCGCTGATCTGCCGTCAAGCGACGAGTGCGTCGCAGGCTCGCCTCCGGACCGCGGCACAGTGCTGCCACCTGAGCCGCAGCCGCTGGTTGTGGAGCAGCCGGCGCCCGGATCCTTGCCGTCTGGTTCATCGGTAGCTGGTGCTGATCCGGTTGCTGGAGTGTCTGAGGCTCCGACTGTGAACTCAGAAACTGTGGTGCCGACCTGTGACTGAGCGGAGCTGACGAGACTCCGTGTATCTCTGCGGCGCTCTGCGCGAGTCAGAAAGCAAACTGACTTCTTCCGTTTTTTGATTCTGCTGTGATCTCAAATGTATGCTGTGTTCCTAAATTTTGTTTTTGTTTGTTTTTTTGTGGAGAGTGAGGTGTTCTTGTAAAAGGGGGAAGCGAATGTGGTAATTTAACATAGTTGCATCTCTTTAACATGTTTGCATCTCGCTGACCGGCCGGGTCAGGCGCGCCCCGGGGCGCAGGTGAGTGCGGACCGGTCAGACCGGAAGCGACCGGCCTGCGAGCCGGGGGAGGGCCAGTCACCTACGTGCCAGCCTCGAATACAGACGCCTGTGAAATGCCTCTTAAACTACAACAAGCTGTGCATGTCATGACTCAGAACTGCAGGGGCGGCGCCACGGATTTTTGCCAGGGGTGGCAAAATTGATTGATTGGGTACGCATGTACTTTTACCGTGAAAAATGTCACGGAAATATGCAACGCTTATAACTCCGCGGCAAACGAGCATAAATCCAGCATTTTCAATTATTTAAATTGTTATTTATTAAACTGAAATAGGTATTTTAGAAAGTTCTTAATTGGTTTAGGCACATTGGTGTTTTGATAACCAGCCCATGATAGGTATCTTTTTAAAAAGTTCTTTATTATATGGTTGAGCAACCATTTTATTTTGATACCAGACCCATGCAATTAGTTTATATAGCCTGTTCTAACGAGGTCCTTACTAACTTGTACTCAAAGATACGAGAGTTACTAAAGGAAGTCAGCGCGTGTTTTAATGAGATATTTAAAAATCGAACGTCGCTGAATACATGTTTTTGGCAAGGCCATATATAGGAGATAAAGAGTATTCTGCATGTCTCCGAGTGGAAGATAAGGATATCTTTTCCAAAAGTGTGACTGAAAAACCGAGCGACGAAGGAGCGAAGGTTTTGTCAGGAACACGCGCGGAAAATATTTCCTATTCTTCCACGAGGGAAACATGAATAATTATATATCTTTCTAGGTAGAGTTTGATTCAGATTAGTTTAGTACAGTACTTGATTTTTCGTCGAAACTCGCGTGACCTTATCTTGCATCTCAGAGGGATGCAAAGATAACACAATATTTCACTTTATCGTTGAACGAGCATTAAACATTTTTATCTTTGCATCTCAGAGAAGTGCAAAGATAAAAATATTCCTGCACTGCAGACCCAATGGAAAATCAAAAACTCTAACTAGAAGACAGAGTCATTGGTTGATTTTACGTGGTCCATTGGCGTCAAAGCAAACGTCATTCGTATCCATTGGCCTCCTCCGCCTTTGCAGTTAATGCTGTTTTGGGAAAATAAATGTCCTGTAACTCGAAAAGCATAAAGGTTGCGATAGATGCAAAGACAGCACTGCTAAGCTCAAATGCAGGCGAATAGAAATGATTCAGATCTTTTAGGCTCAGGTCAATATTGAGGAAACTAGAAGGTCACTCAAAGTTCATGTGTGTGGAATCTCTCCAGGACCCATACCACGCCATGGGATGAATGCTTATTATTTTTAGTATTTCTCATCCATACTACGCGCCGTGCGGCCATAAATTTACATTTTTTACATGTACAAAACCACATAAAATTGGGTTCAAGTCGACGCATCCTGACAAGGCGAACACGAATGACTCACACAATATTTGTTGTATCCTTATTTGTTGAAAAAGAATATTGCGAACAACTGTTTTAACTCGACCGCAACGGCAATGCGCTAGAATTGTTACGGAGATAGCGGAGATGAGACCCCCTGGATTTGGCGAAGACATGCTGGTCGCGGGTCTTACATCAAGCTACAGCCCTTAGTACAGTTCCAGGTACTTTGTGCAACAATTATTGCATTAGTATGAAAAGGTTGAAGACATTTGCGTGCATTGGAGCGTTCTCAAGCTGTAATTCACGGTCCGGCCTGATACAGCTGCCTCGTGAATGCCGGGCGCAGCAGACCATCAAAGACCATCAAAGACATGTATTGGGACCATCCCCGCTCATATACATAGGTATGAGATGAGCAGTGGCGTAGGTGCTTTTCATCTCGGATCATTGCAGCAGCGTCAGTTTGGATCATTACAGCGGCGTCAAATTAATATCGCCCCTGATGCCCATTCCAAGGTAAATGTCAGGGGAAGTAATATTGCCATTATGTCCTTCCCCACTGAGATGTACAGTCTTTACACATGACCGACTCTGTTCATCTCTGTGACGCACAGCCTTGTTTACATTGTGACTGACTCGAATACAATGTGTTTTAATAACCCGACACCAGTCCAGACCGGCAGAGCAGTACGCTGATTTGTAACCAAGTAGGTATAGCATTTTCAACAGAGTAAGAGCGATGCATTAATATTTAAACAAGTACATTGATCTGTATATGTGATTTGTTCCCATGAAGGGATGTTGAAATTGATTAGTTAATTGATTGATTTATCATTTACATCTCCCTCAGCTCAACAACACTTTTCGTTGACAGCGCCCTCCTTGGGGGCTTGGTCCCCCCTTGATGATTTACATACGCCCACACTCATACTATATAATACACGCAAACGCCTATACGGTTTTGTAAAGAACATGCCATAATACCTAGGCGAAATTCGACTTAAGATAAACTCTGGTGACCTCAATATTGACGCGTCCGAAGCAATTGCCCGGTATGCTTCGATAGAGCTGTCCGAGTAGCTTTTCTCGAGTTATCTAACGTTTTTTTGTTTCTGGCCACATCGTGGGTTTTTAGATTTTAAGGGGGATGGGGCGGCTATCCGTCCCCCTCCCGGCAGTATGTGGTTGCTAGCGGCGCAAACACCCCGCTGTTTACTAGTTTAAAATTGATTATACCTTAATTTCTTCAATTAAATATGAATGCTCTGCCCTGCCCTTCCTCGCCTTCCGCCATTGCTGTCCCTGCCTCTGTCCTGCCCTGCTGCCTGGGTGCTCCTCCAATCTGCCCTACCCTGTTCCTCAATCTGTTCTTTTCTGCCCCACCTCTGCCTTGCAAAGCCCTGCCTTGTCTTGCTCTCCCCTGTCTTGTCCTGCCCTGCCCTGTCTCGCCATGTCCTGCCCTGCCCTGCCCTGTTCTGCCCTGTCTTTCCTCTGCCTGCCTCTGCCCCGCCTCTCCCCCGTCTCTGTCCCGTCCTGCCCTGTCCGCTCCCCTGTCATTGTCCCCCTACCCTGTCCCGCCCTGCTCTGCCCTTTTGCTGCAACCCTGTTCCTGCCCCGCCCAGTGGCGCAGGCAGCTTTTGCAATGGTCTGCTCTCCGTTAGATAGTAAATTTTATATAACCCGATACAGAGCGAAAGTCTCGGTCAAATTGGTGAATATTATGGTCATGACTAGATATAATAGTAGTTTGGATACAATATAGACTACGTGACTAAAATTTGAATTGGTCCGACGAAGGTAACTGTCATATATATTCAAATGGTCAGACATCCACAATTTGTGAAAACAAGCACCGCTAAAATATAAAAAGTGCCTACATTTAGGGGTGGCAATGCCACCTCTGTGTCACGGCAGGGGTGGCAGTCTGCACCCCTGCCCCTAATGGTGGCGCCGTCCACTGCGGTCAGAAAGCCTTCTTGATTTTTTAGCTATGGCGTAATATTCGTGTTGGGTAATACTGCGCGAAGTCGAACCCAATAGAGGCTGTGATTAGGAAGATGGGATCCTCAAGGTCAAGATTAAAACATTTTAACCTACCCTAGTCTGCTCCCATTGACAAACATGTTGCACATAGGTAATTTATATTCTAAAAATAAGAAACTCGTGTCAAACCGTGTGCAATATTCTTGCCGTAATATGCATGCCCGGCCCCTCGCGCCCCGTTTTCGTTGCCGAGCCCAAATTAACGGGTACGGACCCCAAGGCGGGTCCAGATTAAACGTGTCAGTCTCGCGGGTACGCGGGCCGTCCTATTGGTGAACTAGGGAATTCTGTCCGGAGGTCTTGGTCGAGGCTCTAAAAAATGCCGGTTTTCTATAACTGCCGATTAGGAACGAAATTCCCCCATACGGAAGGACAATGAACTGGAACATCAACGACAGGCCACTTTCTTCTACCTGTCGCTCGAACTTCGGGAACAAACGGTAAAAACAGAAAAGTGGCAGTACGTCGGGCAACTAAATTTTGTGCGATTTGCAGAGCATGTTCTAAGAAAACGAAGGATGAAGCTTGAAGCATGAAGCATGGCAAAGGCGTTACAACTGTCAATGGGCCAATGTATTGTATACCCAATTCTTTCTCCTCTTTTTAAGTTCTTCCAAATTGCTCTATCCGGGGTTAGAGAGAACCGTCAGTTTTTAGACCTCTGGCGTCGCCCCCTCCCCCCTCCAGCCTCCAAAGTTGGGGGGTCGAGTTGCCCCCTCCCCCCCCCGGTCCAAACGTCCCTGTGTATCACAACTGTATAAGCACGTGCACTTTGCACCCCTGCTGCTCCCATCCCATGCTGGGTGAGTCATTGCCACGCTGGTCAATGATGGCCCCATTCATTCTTGTTAGAATGGTGTGACACATGACAAGATTCAAGCCATGTCCAGGTCCGACCCTATCTTGCCTCGCCTTAAGCTCCAAAACGTTGTCCAAATTACATATTCAGCTCGACACCTATTTGTTATGATTGAGCGCGAAGCGCGCAGCAAGTCCTCCTTGAATACCGGATTTTTATCACATATAAGTGGCCGACCCGGCCAAACCATAACGTCAAAACCAAACTCAAATTTCTTTGTGATTCGACCTCGGTGGTTGTTTTAACTTATTATATACATAATTTAAATGTCTAGCACGGAAAATGGCTATCTCAACTCAAATATAATGTTAAGGTGGCAGTGTCCCTTTAACCAAGCCAGCAATATAGGTTTAGCATACACAATTAGAGTGCCGGCTGATAAGAGAAGGAAAAATGGGGATAGCTTCCTCTCCACTCCAGAAGTTTGGGATGGGGGAAACATATGATTTTGCCTCCATGAATGTGTAGGAGAAGTTAGTTTGATTTGTCTTTGCCAAACAAATGCCTGAGGGCCCGAGGTGCCCTCAGCCAGCCTCTAAGGCCGACAGAAGGCCTTCAGTCAGCCTGAGGGGCCCTTGGTATGCCTGAGGGGGTCCTTAGAAGGCCTGAGACTTCCAAATGGGCCTGTCCGACGTTTTTTTGCGACCATTTAGAGGGCCTTACAAAATATAGTGACTTAAATCCGAGGAGATATCATTTTGCGTCATTTTTTGGGAGGGGGCCATTTGCCCATTTGAGGATCCCTCTGCGGTTCTTTGCCCCCCCCCCCATCCGAAGATATCATCTGCCGCCACTGCAAATACCTATACGCAAATACCTATACGTACGTAGCTTGAACGATAAATATTTTGTCACGCATGGACATTAAGCTTGTTGTCTTGACTTGATTACATGATTAGTGTTCGCCCCAAATGCGGATTAAATCCCAAAATCAGGTCAACATTCCATTTAACCCTCGCCCGTGCTGCGTCCAACACCTGTGTGACCGTGCAGAGGGAATGGGGACGACCCTTGGTCTTTCACCCCTAATTTAGCTAGAGCTTCTATTACCAAAGGAGCGTGTTGCTTGTGACGGGTGGAAGCCATTGCTATCCCATTTTAAGTTATGAGTCATTAGGTCACCTCTTAGTTCGTGCCAATGCCCGGATGTCATCCAAATCGTGTATATGTAGAGATATTCAATTATAATCAAGTTAGAGTTGTGAACGAAAATGCATCACATTTATTGTCGTTGGTGGAATACGTTTGTATTGATTCTAGCTCTTTGTTGACTTTTGACATTTAACCTACGAGCAAAGGTCAAAGGTCACCACGTTCGTCCAACATAAACGGCTGTGCTTTGTGTATATCTACAGCTATTTCTATTAGAGATCTGCAGAGTAGACATATGCTCGGATCCCGAACACGGATCTGGGATGTGATCTCTGGGATAAGAATCCGCGATCTACTGAAATCATAGATCCATCTTCACCATAGGTCGACAGATCCACCGGAATCCGATATTGCATGCACCATTTTGCATTGGGATCCAATGGGATTCCAGATATTCCATTAACCCTATTAGTGGCAGGGGGGCAAATATTGCCCACCCCTCATGTTTTTCTTAGATATCTCCGAAAGGCTTACGAGTAGGCTTTATGAAACTTGAACTTTTCCTAAAATGAATTTCAATTGAGTCAAATTTGGAGTTCTGACTTGAAATAGAGGCGGAGTTCCAAGGGCCCTTTGGGAGGATTTCGGCGACAATTGTCGATAATACGGAAATGCGATCTTTACGATTCTTCCTAACTGCCTCAAGTATGAAGAAGTTTTGCATAGGTTTACGGTGATTTAAATAAGTTCAAATTAGTTGATGTTCATGATATATTGTATTTTTTTTTACGTCAGAGGCGGTTTCACAGGTACTTGAAAGGGGGATTTCACAAAAAAGTAATGAAACGCCTTAGCTTGAACAGTCAAATAAAGCCAATAAATAAATTGCGTTTATTAGCTTATAAAGAATGCTGAAGATAGTTTCTCTCTAATTTTGGCATAATTATTACGTCCTTAAGTTTCAAGGGCGTGTCAGGGCAACAGAAAAAGGGGTAAACAAACTTGTATAGTGAGTAACGATATACCAAGCGATTACGGAGCAAATAAACAATATTGAGAATGATGACCTACAACCTTTTTGCATTCAATTAAAAAGATAAGTTCCAATTTGAAAAAGATAAAATTCAAATTTGAAAAAGATAAAATTCAATTTGAAAAAACAAAATCAATTTGAAAAAGATAAAGTTTCAATTTGAAAAGAAAATTCAATTGGAAAAAGATAAAGTTCAATTTAAAATAAAAGTTCCAATTTGAAAACGTAAGTGACTACACATAGCTTATAAATAGGTACGTAAGCTGATTATTATGTGCCACCTGCTTAAGAAAGATACGCCATAAATATTGTAAATTTAAGATGGCATTTTATATAAATGGAGGCTCATATGAAGCACACGCTGCATTTGTCAGCACGCGATTTAATAATAATAATAAAAACATCGTGCATTCGCAAACATTGCAGCGTTATGCAAGTGGCAGGGGCATATTGGCTCGCTCTGTCGTTAATTTGGTGACAGTCGAACTTCACGAATTATGAGATATTTATGTATAATTCAACTCTATTTCCATTTTTAGATTATTGAACAATGAAGCCTGTTTGATAACCACGGGGAATTAAGGGTGGAGATGGGAGATGATCAATGGATGACCAAGATGGGGATGATGTAAGCGAAACGGAGTTTGCCAGAATTCCTATGGTTCCTATGGTTTATTAATATCCTATGGATGGTTATTAATTCCCAATGCAATTCCTATGGTTACTTCATGGGCATGAGTAAACAGGACTATGGTGCACTTGCAATTTCGCACAATTTTACGCTACATTTGCAAAATAAACAAGTGTAGTGCCCAATAATTTANAAGTTCAATTTGAAAAACGTAAGTGACTACACATAGCTTATAAATAGGTACGAAGCTGATTATGTATGTTCCACCTGCTTAAGATCATACGCATAAATATTGTAAATTTAAGATAGCATTTTATCTAAATGGAGGCTCATATGGACAGCACACGCTGCATTTGTTCCAGCACGTTGATTTCATATAATAATAAAAATCATCGTGCATTCGCAAACATTGCACGTTTATGCAAGTGGCAGGGGTCAATATTGGCTCGCCTCTGGTCGTTATTTGGGTGACAGTCTGACTTCCGAATTTTGGAGATATTTATGAATAATTCAAACTCTATTCTATTTTTTAGATTATTGAACAACTGAGCCTGGTTGATAACACGGGAACTTAAGAGTGGAGATGGGAGATGATTCAGGAGATGACCAGATTGGGGATGATGTAAGCGAAACGGAGTTTGCAGAAATTCCTATGGTTCCTATGGTTATTAATTCCTATGGATGGTTATTAATTCCTATGGCAATTCCTATGGTTACTAATAAGGCATGAGTAAACAGGACTATGGTGCACTTGCAATTTCGCACAATTTTACGCTACCTTTGCACATTGAACATTAGTGTCCAATAATTTACGCTGGAGGGAATTGATATCTACATATGTGTTTCAAATTGAGTTACATCTTTTTTTAAATTTAACTTTATCTTTTTCAAATTGAATTTTGTCTTTTTCAAATTGAGTTTTATCTTTTTCAAATTGAATTTTATATTTTTCAAATTGGATTTTTTATTTTTCAAATTGAATGTTATCTTTTTTCGAAATTGAATTTTATCTTTTTCAAATTGAGCTTTATCTTTTTCAAATTGAATGCAACATGGTGTAGACTGCCACTCCCCGAAGAGCGAAGGGAACGGAGAATAGGACGTATGTAAGTGATCTTGTTAAGCACTGATGTCAAACTGCGAATTTATTCCTTATTGAGTTTGCTTTTGACTCACTTTGTAAATAAATATTAAAGCAAAATAAAAGAGCTTTTTGAGACATCACGTGAATTGTACAAATGCATTACATCGGTTCATTACATTGGTTTAATGCAGTATCCTTAGGGGAAGAAAGTGTTCATCTTGGCATGGTAAACTCGGTTTTATGCCAGAACACAATCCCCCCCCCCCCCATTCCATTTTGTCCCTGATCTTCAGTTACATCATTGGGCCTGTTCCAGTCGCGCCTCCCGAGAGGAGTTTAGAGCAAGTTTGAGCAGCCCAGAGCAGCCGTGTGAGAGCCGCCACGGGAACGACCGGTGGAGTTTAGAGGAGATATCAGCTTTTTCGTCGAAGTTTAGGTACTGTTGCACTGAACTCTATAGAGATGGAAGGCGCATTGGCCGGAATACTTGTCTAATGATGGCGGCCATATTGGTGATCACAAGAACAGTCGGCGGCCTGTGTTAAAGGATAGGCGGGCGGGCACCCAGGCTGACATTTTACAATATATTGACGAACTACTAGTCGTTAGAGCAATATGACCCTCCACACAATGTTCCAAATTGAAATGCAGAATGATTTTAGGACTTTTTTCATATTTATTTTTTATTTTTGCACGAAAAAAATGGTTTTTCGGCCTATAATTATCCCTTAATCAATTTGGAACATTGTGGTGGTAGCCATTTTTGCGCTAACCACCAATAGTTCGCTCAATTAATTTAAAATGTCAGCCTGGGTGCCCGCCCCGCCTATCCTTTAAAACAGGCCGCCGACTGCTCTTGTGATCAACAATATGGCGCCGTCATTAGACAACTCGGCCAATGGGGTCGCAGCGGCATAGCTACCCTGTGTACTGTTGTCATTAATAAATGAATCAGCCGCGCCATAAATGTACTCCTCCAGCCTCCTCCGGCCTGCCCAAACTCGGTTTTGGAAGCAGGATGGAGGAGTTTAGAGGAGGTTTCGGGAGCAGTTGGATGAGCTTGGAGCAACTTAGAGCAGCCACGGGAACGACCAGAGGAGGTTAGAGGCGGTTAGAGGCAGTTGGAGGTGCGACTGGAACATACCCATTAAAGTGAACTGGCCTCCCAGCTAAGGTGCCTGGGATTATCCTGATCTCCCAGCGTCTTTGTATCACACTCGAGCCCCGGATAGCTGGCTGGGAGTGTCCCAACTGACATGCGTCATTTATCACATCTTGCCAGAGGAACGCCCCTGTTGTCACCCGCTTCCGCGGACTGGGTCACACATCATTTTGTCACCGTCCTTCGTCTACGTCTGAAGCCGAGTCGTGGTGCTGTCGTCCCACCGTCCAGTGGCAAACTGAAGTCGAGTCGTGGTGGTGCTGTCCGTCACCGTCAGTGGGCAAACTGAGTCGAGTCGGTGTGGTGCTGTCCGTCCACCGTCAGTGGCAACTGAAGTTCGAGTCGTGGTGGTGCTGTCCCGTCCAACCTCAGGGCAAACAGTCGAGTCGTGGTGGTGCTGTCCGTACCACCGTCAGTGGCAACTGAAGTCGAGTCGTGGTGTGCTGTCCGTCCCACCGTCAGTGGGCAAGACAGTCGAGTCGTGGTGGTGCTGTTCCGTCACGTCAGTGGCAAACCTGAAGTCAGTCGTGGTGGTGCTATCCGTCCAACCGTCAGTGCAAACTGAAGTCGAGTCGTGGTGGGTGCTGTCCGTCCACCGTCAGTGGCAAAACTGAAGTCGAGTCGTGGTGTGCTATCCGTCCACCGTCATGAAACTGAAGTCGAGTCGTTGGGTGGTGCGTCTGTCCGTCCACCGCAGTGGCAAACTGAGTTCGAAGTCGTGGGTGGTGCTGTCCGTCCACCGTCAGTGGCAAACTGAGTCGAGTCCGTGGTGGTGCCTGTCCGTCCACCGTCAGTGCAAACTGAAGCCGATCGTGGTGGTGCTGGTCGCCACCGTCAGTGGGCAAACGAAGCCGAGTCCGTGGTGGTGCTGTCCCGTCCACCGTTAGTGGCAAACCTGAAGTCAGTCGTGGTGGTGCTATCCGTTCCCCGTCAGTGGCAAAACTTGGAAGCCGAGTCGTGGTGGTGCTGTCCGTCCCACCGTCAGTGGCAAACTGAAGTCGAGTCGTTGGTGGTGCTGTCCGTTCCACCGTCAGTGGCATGAGTCGAGTCGTGGTGGTGCTGTCCGTCCACCGTCAGTGGGCAAACTTGAGTCGAGTCGTGGTGGTGCTGTCCGTCCCACTGTCCTGGCAAACTGGAAGTCGAAGTCGTGGTGGTGCGTCCGTCCACCGTCAAGTGGCAAACTGAAGTCGAGTCGTTGGTGGTGCTGTCCGTCCACCGTCAGTGGCAAACTGAAGTCGAGTCGTGGTGGTGCTGTCCGTCCACCGCAGTGGCAAACTGAAGTGCGACCGTGGTGGTGGCCCTGTCCGTCCACCGTCAGTGTTGCAAACTGAAGTCGAGTCGTGGTGGTGCTGTCTCCCACTCAGTGCAAACAGTCGAGTCGTGGTGGTGCTGTCCCGTCCACCGTCAGTGGCAAACTGAGTCGAGTCGTGGTGGTGCTGTCCGGTCCACCGTCGTGGCAAACTGAAGTCGAGTCGTGGTGGTGCCCTGTCCGTCCACCGTCAGTGGCAAACTGAAGTCGAGTCCGGTGGTGGTGGCTGTCCGTCCACCGTCAGTGGCAAAACTGAAAGTCGATTTCGTGGTGGTGCTGTCCGTCCACCGTCAGTGGCAAACTGAAGTCGAGTCGTGTGGTGCTGTCGTCCACCGTCAGTTTGGCAAAACTGAAGCCGAGTCCCGTGGTGGTGCTGTCCGTCCACCGTCAGTGGCAAACTGAAGTCGAGTCGTGGTGGTGCTGTCCGTCCACCGTCAGTGGCAAACAAATGCGGGGGACAAATGATACAGGGAGCTACAAGAAATGACAATACAATATAAATTAAAGGGACACTGCCGCCTTAACATTATATTTGAGTTGAGATAAGCCATTTTGAAGTGCATGGCATTTTAAATTATTTATGGTGGTATAAGTTAAACAACCCTGAGGTCGAATCACAGAGAAATTCGAGTTTTGAAAAATTTTTTTTGAACCTCTGTAACATTTCCAGTCATTATTTGAACGGGGACCCTGATCCGATGTTTGTATGTCTCCTTGCTAAATGTTGATTCAGTCGACTTGTTTTACCTTTGGCAATACATTAGCCATACACTAGTCATATTTATGGCAGCGTGAAGGTTTTCTTTATTCCAAAAAAAATCCTTCATTTGACGTCATCAGCCCAAATTTCAAAACGTAACTTTTTATGAAACTGAGCAATGTTTGTGAGAAATAAATGTCATAATCGTGTTCTGCAGCAATTACTTCATATTAAGCACCACAAAGGGCATACATCTTAGAACTTTTGGGAAGGTGGCAGTGTCCCTTTAACCCGCCATTGGCTGGGGGGGCGAAAAACGCCCCCCCCCCCGCTCAGGGATTTTCACAATAGCTCACAAACGAACAGCGTTCTCAACGCCAAACTCCAGGTACTTATCCTTACACAATTTGGCGTCTTCAAATGCAAATTTTTGAAAAAAAAACGTCAATTTTTTTTTCCGAGCTATATCGAATTAGTGACGTCCACTTACACACCACTTTGGGCAAAATATCAGCTAAGCTCTAACAGGCGTAAATAGACTAATTCCCTTGAGCAAAGCAATTCAAAAACGTCCAAAAAAGGGTAGAAAATTGCAAGGGGATTGAAATTTTATTCTCGGATTTTTGAAAATTTTGGATTTTGACCCCCCCAAAAAAACAAAAATCCGTTTTTTGGAATAATGTCCCCACAATCAAACATTTTTTAAAAATTTTGAAAACCGAAGATAATGTAGAAGGAGGGAGAGAGGAGAGAACACATATGTAACATTACCCAAACCAAATTTCCAAAAACCATATCTCTATTTTTGAATCACTGATTGCTTCCAAGTATTGATTACCTCATGACGTCAACTTTTTGAAAGTACGCGTTTTTGGGGGCTTTTATCGACAGATACATACAATAAATGGTACCACTTGTGTTGCCTGAGACAAAACTTGGATTACATTAATGCATTTTTTATTTACATTTATATTAATTTCACATTTGGACCTCTAATGAACCTGAATCTTGACCTTATATCGGTCAGATCTGAAATAACTGCTATAATCGAGTTAATTTGTGTAATGATAACCCATAAAACATGTGTCGCATGATCCTCTTGCAATTAAGTGACCCTGATATGACCTGACCCTTGGACCTTGACCTTTTGCTGACATTTTCACTTTTGCTCATACGGGAGATGCAATCTACATGAAGACGCACTTTGTGCGATTTCGTCTCAATATACGGCTTTGATGGAAGTATGGCAAAAAACTAAAATAACTGCCCATTTGACCTTTGACCTGACTGTGACGTGACATATGCCCTTATTTTATCAAATTTCGAGTACGCTTTAGAGTGAATCTTTGTTGAGAGCTTTCGATTGCCGTCTTGCGGGCGTCTCGCTGCAAAATTGGTTCGGGATATAGGTGGGGGGGGGGGGGGCGTTTTTCCCCCCCCGCCCCCCCAGCCAATGGCCGTTCGGCTGGGACCCCAGCCAATGCCGGGTGAGGACCAAGTGGGTATAAGTTGGTGATGTCGCTGCATAAGCGGCAAGTATATCTCACTTTTTGTTTAGTTTGTCCCAAAAGCAAAAGGGAAATCTATAAATATAATGGATTTATAATATCTATGAAGTGATGCTATTATTGACTCCCTTAGAGTGCGGGACTCTGTACGTATACAGGATATCTCAATCTTATCTGAGAACTCCGGCAAAACTCGCCTCAAACACTAAACGACTTTCGCTTTCTCTGAATGCTCTCAGAACCAATTCAAATTGTTACCGTCATACAGAACAGCACGAAGTAAAGTAATTCGAACCATGCACGTACGGGGGATATACACCAGAGCTGCCAGTCTGTACCGCATGCCACACAATAAACGTCACTCCACTGCCGCCAGGGTTCTACATCTCGCGTCTAACGGTGGTGGCTCACGATTCGTCTGTTTCCTGTCTGACACGTCCATGGCCTGTCCACGACTACGCCGAGGCTTATCTGCTTCCTGTCACCCACACACAACCTGTCACGGCGCTGCTGTCAGGTCAAGTAGTTCACCCACAGACAACCTGTCAGAGCGCTGTCAGGCTCAGTAGTTCCGACCCGAGAAGTAAGCCTCGAGGAAAATGGCCTCGTGTTGCTACATGGCTTGGGAACATCGGTGTGTTTCGCATAGACGTGTGGAGGGTGGGTTCGGAACTATGCAAACAGGTGGTAGCGAGGAAAACTTGAATGGTCTAGAACAAGTTCCTTGTTAAATCGACGGTCTCAAAGTTCGCCTGGTGCCCACGTAGCTCAGTTGGTGAAGCGTCGGGCTGCAAATTCACCAACCCCATGGCAAGGTGGGTTCGAGTCGCTTCGGCGCTCGATATTCGCTCCTGACCGGGATGACCTGTGGTCAGTGGCAGCTCCTGACCGGGATGACCTGTGGTCAGTGGCAGCTCCTGACCGGATGCACCTGCGGTCATGGCAGCTCTCTGACCGGGATGACCTGTGGTCAAGTGGCAGCTCCTGACCGGATGACCTGCGGTCAGTGCAGCATCCTGACCGGATGACTGCGGTCAGTGGCAGCTCCTGACCGGGATGACCTGCGTCATGGCAGCTCCTGACCGGGATGACATGTAGGTCAGTGGCCAGCTCCTGACCCGGGAATGACCTATGGTCAGTGGCAGTCCTGACGGGATGACCTGTGGTCAGTGGTCAGCTCCTGACCGGATGACCTGCGGTCAGTGGCAGCTCTGACCGGATGACCTGTTTGTCAGTGGCAGCTTCTGACCGGGAGACCTGTGGTCAGATGCAGCTCTGACTGGGGATGACCTGGCGGTCCGGTGGCAGCTCTGACCGGGATGACCTGTGGTCAGTGCAGCTCCTGACGCGGGATGACCTGCGTCAGTGGCAGCTCTGACCGGGATGACTGTGGTCAGTGGCAGCTCCTGACCGTGATGACCTGTGGTCACTGGCAGCTCCCTGAACGGGAATGACCTGTGGTCAGTGGCAGCTCCTGACCGGGATGAACTCTGTGTCTAGTGGCAGCTCCAGACCGTGAATGACCTGTTGGTCAGTGGCAGCTCCTGACCGGGATGACCTGTGGTCAGTGGCAGCTCTGACCGCGGATGACCTGGAAGGTCGTGGCAGGCTCTGACGGGATGACCTGCGGGTCGGTGGCAAGCTCCTGACCGGGATGACCTGTGGTCACGTGGCAGCTCCTGACGGCGATGAAAAACCTGTGGTCAGTGGCAGCTCCTGACCGGGATGACCTGTGGTCAGTGGCAGCTCCTGACTGGGATGACCTGCGGTCGGTGGCAGCTCCTGACTGGGGTGAGGAGCTGGGCGGACAGTGTTCCAACTTCGAGCACGGTAAAAGTTCGCCGTTAAATGTTGCCGTTGAACAGAAATTACGTCTACTGATGGTAGGGGTCAGAGCCCACGCAACAAGCTCTGCTTAGCATATGGCTCTGATACCAGAAATCAATCCATTCAAATATTTGGACTAAATTTTAAAGTAACATAAAATGTCCTACCGAATTTAAGATCCTGTAAGTGTCGAACAATATGTTTTTTTTGGGAGGCGGGCAGATTGAATAAGATGGTCTATTTATATAAGCGCAACAGGTCAAACGATTCATGGGAGATTCGATAGTCACAAACACACTCATAACTCAACATATAATATATGCCGGTGCATTGTCATACTCATGATCAAACATTATCTACCATACTCCCAGGAGTTTTCAATACAAAACATATAGTAAAGATCTAGAAATAGTCCGCCCAAAATGCCTTTGTATTAATGTCCTTTTGATTAGCATGCATTTGCATTGCGCATCTGCTAAGAGTAGTAATTTAAAACGTTTGTATGTATGTCAGTGAATCAATAACCTGACACTTCAAACGAGAGAACTCCTTGGAACAGCTACTAAGCAGAACGTGGAGACAGGATATGGCCGACGTCTGCAGAGCCTCACAATATGTCCTGGCTGTGTCCGTGAACACCCCGACAGCTGTCCTGTACATTCTGTATCTATCCTTGGGCTCCTATTTTCTATCCTTGGCCGCTTCCTGTGTCGGACGCTGCTTCCGCCAGACATCCGCCGGTTGATGAGAGCCAATCCCAGCTCAAAGAAGATGGACGTTCCCGGAACGAAAGGCACTCCCGCCTGGGCGGTCAGCAGAAGGAGAGGGGGTGAGAACCAGAGGCGGTGCCAGGGCAGTCAGCAGGGGGGGTGTGAGGACCAGAGGCGGTACCAGGGCAGTCAGCAGGGGGAGGACCAGAGGCGGTACCAGGGCAGTCAGCAGGGGAGGTGAGGACCAGAGGCGATACCAGGGCGGTCAGCAGAGGGGGAGGGTGTGAGGACCAGAGGCGGTACCAGGGCAGTCAGCAGAGGGGTACCAGGGCGGTCAGAAGAGGGGGAAGGGTGGTGAGCTACCAGAGGCGGTACAGGGCAGTCAGAAGAGGGGTGTGAGGACAGAGGTCGATACCACGGGCAGTCAGAAGAGGGGGTAGAACCAGAGGCCGTGCCAGGGGCATCAGCAGGGGTGAGGACCAGAGGCGACAGGGCAGTCAGAAGAGGGGGGGGAGGACCAGAGGCGGTAACCAGGGCAACGTCAGAAGAGGGGGAGAGCTGTGAGGAACTCATGAGGCGGTATCAGGGCAGTCAGAGAGGGTTGTAGGTGTGAGGACCAGGAGGGGTACCAGGGAGTCAGCAGGGGGTGAGGGTGTGAGGACAGAGGCGGTACCAGGGCAATCCAGCAGAGGGGGAGGTGTGGGGACCAGAGCGGTACCAGGGCAGTCAGCAGGGGGGTGAGGACCAGAGGCGGTATCCAGGCAGTCAGCAGGGGGGGTGGTGATGGACCAGAGTGGTTCCAGGTATGGGCGGTCAGAAGCAGGGGAGGTATGAGCACGCAGAAGGCGGTACCAGGGCAGTCAGCAGGGGGGTGAGGACCAGAGGCGGTACCAGCTAGTCCAGAAGAGGGGGAGGGTGTGAAGGACCAGAGGCGGTACCAGGGCAGTCAGCAGGGGGTGAGGCCAGAGGCGGTAACCAGGGCATCAGCAGGGGGGTAGGACAGAGCGGTACCCAGGCGCAGTCAGGAAGAGTTGGTGTTTGAGGACGCAGAGGCGATACCAGGGCCAGTCAGCAAAGGGGGTGAGAACGAGAGGCGGTGCCCAGGGCAATCAGCAGGGGGTGAGGACCAAGGCGGTACAGGGCAGTCAGAAAGAAGGGGGGTGGGTGAGGCCAGAGGCGGCCAGGGCAGTCCAGAAAGGGAGAAGTGTGAGGACCAGAGGCGGTACCCAGGGCTAGCCAGCAGAGGTGAGGGTGTGAGGACCAGAGGGGCGGTACCAGGGCAGTCAGCAGGGGTGTGAGGGTGGTGAGGACCAGAGGCGGTACCAGGGCAGTCCAGCAGAAGGGGGAGGGTGTGGGGACGCAAGAGGCGGTAGCAGGGCAGTCAGCAGGGGGGGCTGAGGACGCAGAGGCGTAACCAGGGCAGTCGAGCAGGGGGATAGTGAGGACCAGAGGCGGTACCAGGCAGTCAGCAGGGGGGTGAGACCAGAGCGTACAGGGCAGTCAGAAGAGGGGGTGAGGACCAAGAGCGGTACCAGGGCCAGTCAGAAAGGGGAGGGGTGGGACCAAAGACGATACCCAGGGCAGTCCAGAAGATGGGGTGGGTTTGGGACCAAAAGGCGGTACCAGGCGGTTCAAGCAGGGAGACCAGAAGGCGGTACCAGGGCAGTGCAGCAGGGAGGACCAGACGGTACCAGGGCAGTCAGCAGGGGAGGACAGAGGCGGTACAAGGGCAGTCAGCAGGGGAGGACCAGAGGCGGTACCAGGGCAGTCAGCAGGGGAGGACCAGAGGCGGTACCAGGGCAGTCAGAAGAGGGGGAGGGTGTGAGCACCAGAGGCGGTACCAGGGCAGTCAGCAGGGGAGGACCAGAGGCGGTACCAGGGCAGTCAGAAGAGGGGGAGGGTGTGAGGACCAGAGGCGGTACCAGGGCAGTCAGAAGAGGGGGAGGGTGTGAGCACCAGAGGCGGTACCAGGGCAGTCAGCAGACCGCAGCGATCATCTATGGGCTTGCAGTGCCCTCCACAGCAGGACTAAACTGCAGGGAGGGTCTGAGTCACGAGGGTGGGCACCACTCACCGGGAGGGACTCTGACCGCCACCTGCCCGGTGGCCAAGCGACGGCTTCTAGTCGCGTGTTAACGTCGGGGGATGAGGAATGAAGGCGCTGGTACCGCCTACATAGTGAATTGGTTTCGCCAAGCACAGACCTGGCCAAAGTAACTCAAGTACCATAGGTAGCTTCAATTCAGAACTTCTGGATTGAAGAGTGTCTTCAAAGCAGAAACAGTTACCTGATGACTTGTCCACGAAGGTCACCTGAGGCTTGACTATTCATCCTCGCCTCCATTCACGAGGCCAGTGACCTCGCAGTGACACTCACCGTCCTCCATTGGCAGATTGGCACGTGGAACTCGTGGGGCGGCAGTCAAGGTCAGGGTGACCTTGACATCAAGGACATAGTGTGGCCGGGCTATTCTCATCTACCGCCCGAGGGTAAGTTTTGGAAAGTCAGCCATACAGGCTTGAAGAATTGAAAACCTGACAAATGTCAGGTATAATGTGAAGAGAAGTTAGTAAGAAAGTAATGACAAGTGATTTTAAATTTAGGTACGAATGCTTTCAGACAACCTAGTGTTATGTGTACCTATGTGTTTGAATCAATACTTCTGCAAATAAAGAAGAATGACCTTCATAACAATGATTGAAAGGATACCATTGTAATGATTCCTGTTATGCTTTTGTGTGTATTGTATTCTCAGCTTTGTGATAAACATAAACATTGAAGGCTGAAGCTAGTAATACGATAAACAATTGAGTTGGCCAAAGACCCAGTTCCTGAACGCTTCTTTTCGGAATCACATCTTCTGGATCGTTTCTGAATGCAAAGCTTTGGCAAACTACTGATTGGCCAAACTCATTTAACTCAATGGCAGCTGCTGCATTGTCCGCATCGCTTAATCCAATCAACTGTAAGTCGTAACTTGGCTCTTCAGGTGTGCCTGAGAAGTTTCATCTGCGAATCGTTTTCATGGAGGACTCCCCCTACGTGATGATGGACCAGCCCGACCCGGTCACCGGCCAGTGCGCCGCCAACAAGGGCGTGCTATGTCGCGTGGCCAACGAGTCGGCGTTGGCCGGGTAAGGCTGAACTGCGCCGGTCAATCTGGACGAGTCCATTGCGTGATAAGGGGAATATTTTCGCCTGGTCCATTTCGATCCATTTCGGGCACCATTCGAGGTAGCTCTCTAATTTTATCAGGTTGTGATCAAAGGCAGATGTTTCAATTTTATAATAACCTTGTGATTTATTAACATTTAATCACTGTAGCTCAGGCACGTAGCCAGGATTTTTATCAGGGGGGCACGTCGGAAAAAAATACATTTTGCTCCTCAGCCATATGCTGCTGACCGGGGAGGGGTTAGGGTCGGGTTTTCAGAGAATCTCATTCTATCTAGAGTGAATTTATTTCGATCAGGGGAGGGGCATGGTCCCCGTGCCCCCCCCCCCCTTCCCTTGGCTACGTCCCTGCTGTAGCTGGAATAACGGATAAATTGTTTAACTTATTAAGCATTTTCTGTTATACTATTACTGTAAGTTAGTTTTCTCAATGATTTAGAGCTACGGTGGAGCTAGTTGCCAAAAGCATTTGATAATTGCCAAACTGAGGAGTTCTTTTTTAGCCGTCCTGTATAACCCAGCGATGCTCTTCATACCATTACCCGAGTTTCTTTGTTCGCAGAAGGAATCTGACGGAAGCGATGTCCGACCCCCGGTTCTACAGCTGCTGCTCTGGCTTCTGTATCGACCTGCTGGAGAAGTTCGCCGAGGACCTGGGCTTCACTTACGAGCTCTTCAGGAACGAGGACGGCCTCTGGGGCGCGCAGGTGGTACGTGCTGAGGGTCTCTATGCGGCCAGCCTCCGTTAAGCACGTGCTTAGTGTGCGGGGAACGGTACTGGAGGGTGTTTTCTCGCTTGCAAGGAAGAGTCGTCGGTGATTTTTCCCCGGGATGGTCGCAAGGGTCTCTTTTGCCAGCATTATCGGCTTGCGTTGCCATTTTATCCACACATATTTCATAACTAGTAAAGCATGAATGGCATGAAGCAGACGGAGTGAGTTATGGCATTTGTGTCCGGCAACTGGTAAGCATTGTTATTTGCTGCAATAGTAAAGAAGTTATTTACCCGCACCTTTCTGAAGTTGGCAGTTATTTTTTTCTGATTCTTACAAGATCGTGGCGGACAGCGGAGATGAATTCGAAGTCACGCATGTGCTTATCTTGCAGCCGGAATTTTAATTTATTTTAGTTTATTCATGGATGGGGAAAGTTTCTTTAGCTGTGCTAAATATTTCCACGTAGCCTAGACCATGTTTTACTTTATGGCAAAATGATCAGTGTATACTCTTGCATAATCGGTGCAGTGCAACGGGAGTTATCCCTGAAACCCATGAACGCAAGCAAGCATGCAAGTTAGCAAGATAAAGACGAATTTCGGCCCTTCTGTAAGACTACGCTCGATCAAACGCTTCGCGTGTTCACTCGCTCCGTCCGTTTGGGTCGGATCTGTACCGAGTAAAATTATCAATCAATGAGGAATCAAGGAGTGTACCGAGTACCGACTAAAACCGACTTAATTTCTCTTCACCTAAACAAACTATTTTTGAATCGGAAATGAATCGCAACACGAAATTCGGATTTATATAGACAGGTGCGTAGCCACGTGGGGGGACCTGGGGTCCACGGTTACTCCGTGGGCCTCGACAGGGCCCCGCGTGGGCCTATGTGCTTAGTATGTTTGTTATCTGAACTAGCCTGAGAACCGCATAGATCAGGCCACACTTTTCGTCTTGGAACCATCTGCAAGGCCAGATCGAATCCTCTGCAAGTCCAGATGGGTTCTGCATAGGTCAGAGTGGGCCCTCTGCAGGTCAGTGGGAGCCCTCCGGAGGCCAGAGTGACCCCCTGGAAGCCAGATTGGGTCCTCTGGGACTAGCCAGTGTGAGTCTTCTTGACGTGCAACTGAAAGCCATGTTGGGGCTTTTGAAGTCTTAAAGGGAATATAGCACCTTTAACATTAGTTTTTAACTGAGATAGCCAGATTGTCGGGTGTGCTGAGAAACCCCCAATCCGAAATTTTTCCCTCCAAAGCGACCTAGTTGCTGAGTTTCAACGCAAAAACCGTTGCGTTCATATGTGTCAATTTCAACGTCACAATTCCCGTGACGTTTCGATACGTCATCAGTAGTTACTCCACTGTGTGATTGCCACCGCACTTCGCTTTTTGACCGTCCCGCCCAGTTATTTCAGTTACCTTGCGTTCCGCCCCGACCGCCAACCAACGGTCGGTTCAGGCGCTCGGCACACTAGTGGTTCACGTATGCAATGCCCCCACGTCCCTCCTGGCGCGAGGCGAGCGCCGGTCGACCCAGCCAGTCGCGTTTCACGTACCGGTGCACCCATCGTGCGGTGCCGGCACAGCAGCTGTCACTGGGCGGGCGCAAGTTTGCCGTTCGATGCCTCCTTGTGACGTCACAACTCGCTTTGGTGACGCAAGATTGGCTTGTACGTCCATCGTAAACATATACTATTTTGCAAATTTACAACAAATTCTGAACTTTTTCGAACAAAAATTGAATGCCAGGACCGTAATGCAGGGCATTCTTCTCCATCATTCTACATACTTTTCCCAAGGTGCTATATTCCCTTTAAAGAGCTCTCAGTTACCCTAAGAGAGCTCTCCACCGGACTGGAGACCCCTTAGACGATCTGAAGAAGCACGTAGCTTGGTCTGAGCAGGTCTAAGAAATACAGTTTGAATTTAGGTCAAAGTTAAGTTTCAGGGTTGAAAGAGCCCATTACAGGCTTAAGTTGGCCTTAGGTCGGTCTGAAAGGGCCATTTACCACTCTGAGGGGACTCTTAATCGATATAAAAGGGTATTGTTCCGGCCTTAGAGAGCTTTAAGTCAGAAAAAGAGAAACATCCGTTTCTTTGAGAGGATCATCGATCGATCTGAGAGGGCCATCGTCCAATCTGAGAGGATCCTTGCCAGGTCTCGAAAGGCTTTAGGTCTATTATAGCCTGAGAGGGCTGTTACGAGGCCTGAGATTGAGAAAGGGAGTCTTAGAGGGCCTTTGCAATACCTGAAAATGATATAGGTATGGATTGAGAAATGCCCTAGGCTTGGGCAAATACCCTGGTTTGCAGTGCCATCCGACGTAAGGCCAAACTAATGTGACTGTTCCTTTTGGCATTACAAACTGATTTAAAACAAACTAATTATGACTGCTTAAAGGGAATGTTTCACTTCTCTGAAAGTTGTATAATGTACGCCGCTGTGTGGGCAAAATATGAAGTAATTGCTGCCGATCACGATTTCTGACATTTGTTCTCACAAACAGGATGCTCAAATGTCTATGGAAAAAACTAGGTTTTAGATGGGCTGATGACGTCATATGAAGGAATTTTTGGAAATAGAAAAAACTTTACGCTGCAATATGTATGACTAGTGTATGGCTAATGTATAGACAAATGTAAAACAAGTCTACTTTCATCAACATTTGGTAAAGAGAGATGACGACATCGGCTTTAAGAGGCTAGGCTAATACACTAGGGGCTAGGGCCTTATTTTGTGCAGATGTCAAATCCAAACTCAAATTTACTTTCGATTGGACCTCTGTGGGTGTTTTAACTTTTACACTACTTAATTTCAATGCAAATCCAGCAAAATGACCATCTCAACTCAAATATAATGTTAATGTGAAACATTCCCTTTAATTTTGCGTTAAAAAAATAAAGCAAACCGGTTTGCACCTGTTTTTTATATTTGCTTTTACAATAAGAAAATGTGATATTTTTGCCGATTTCAGTCGTGTAGTAAAGCAATGGCACTGATATAGGCCCCCTTGGATCCGGCCCTCTTCGCCCCCTATTAGTTATGAAAAATCGACTTCGCTGAGAGCAAGCAAACTTTTGAGCAAAAACTAAAAAAATGTATGTGAAGCTTCAAATGTGCTCAGAAGCTTGCATTGCATGGACTTAGTTCCTTCAATTTAAATCATAACATAATATCGCTAGCTTCACTTTTTACTTCACTCAAATCTACGTCCGACCACGGAACCTAGGCAGAGCTCTGAACTCTGAAGTCAAGTCATCACTAGGCCAGACCGTTTCCGACAGGAGCGTCAGCCTGCGCGGTATTCGAGAACCGCCATATTTACCCACTCGGCTCTAATTTCCACGGCTGTCGACGGCGCTACGGTTTTTGTCTCTCTCGCTCATCGAGCGGAACAGGCAGCGGCTGGCGGACCTGAGAGTCAGATGACGGCCGCTGGCATTTACGGGTGCAACGCCTCGGGGCATTAACAGCTGACTGCGACTAAGGCCAACCCGGACGCTGTCCGTCTCCGTGCCACCGAAGATTTATGGTGCACCCGGTTGCTGCCTTCGGTTTTTTATCCTAGGCGGCGCTGGAATGCTCCCCCTGCCCATCCCCAGTGCCTGGTGACTTCCTGATGACGATGGCGGCAAAGTTTGCCGTTTGTTTGATGAAGATTGCTTCGTGAGGCCTTAAAGATTAGGCTTTGCGGGATCACGCTGCAAATTATGCGCGAGTAATTAAGTGCCTAGATTTGTTAAGAACTTAAAGCTGCCAATAAACTATGCTTACAGTGATATCCTTACCACAGGGGTGTAGTTTCCTATTCAGTTGAGACCCCCGCCCCCACTTTGACGAGAAAGTGGGTAAAATCCGGGGAGAAATATGTATTTTGGTGGATTTGATTGTACTTTAAGCAGTTTTGTCCAAGCTCAGCTCCCCCCTAAAAAAATGGAGAAGCTACACCCCTGCTTTACCAATTATTTTTTTTTTCATTTTTGTATTGTTTATTCATTTGTGATTTATTTAGGAGCTATCCACAACGTGGCTTTTACGATTTCTGTACATCATGAGGTAGAAACATTTGTGGTACACAACACAATTAAATCAGTTTGCATAGGCATTGATGGAAACAGCTTGACAGACTATATGGCGGCACTCTCTCACGTCACGCCCTCCTCGGTTCTGCCAATGCAGAACAAGACGCGTGCCTAGACGGAGCGGCGTTCACGGCTGGTGGCAGCGCATTCCACGTGCCGACAGTTCGGGACGAGAAACCCTGCTGGCTCTGAGCCAGTCTACATTTCGGGAGATATAGATATCTGATGTCGGCAGCCCTTTTTAAGATAAATATGTGTTATTTCATTTTTTAATTGAGGCACGATTAATTTGATACCATACATGTGTCACAGAAAAATGCAGATTAATAGATCAAAAGGTGAAAAGCCCTGAAGCATTTTCAACAACGAAAATGTGTTGAAATTTCGCAAAGTTGACACCACATGGAAACAACATCACATTTGATCAGCATACATGGGCGTCGGAAGTGGTGTTGCAGGGGTGGCAGCTGCCACACTAACTTTGGGAATGGTGTGGCGGTGCCACACAAACTTCCGGTCGTCATATATCTCGGTCTCCAAAAATGCAGCAAAGTATATGCACGAACGTGACTTGTACGATTGCATGGTAGCCTTGGATTCTGGACGGGAATACATTTATTTACTTAATTGTTTTATTTTTTTTTCTAAAACGCGAAAATGACCTCATAGAACATATAGAACATATGTTGAAGGTCATAGTTCTGTCAATTTTTTACTGGGTTCAATTGAAATTTGGTTACACATATTAACCGAACATGTTTCAATAACATATTTTCCGATTTGAGGCATTAAAAAAATACTTGTAAAAAGAAACACAGAAATGTCTTTTGATTTCTCAAAATTTTGGGGATTTTCAATGCAACTCGAGAAAAAAAACGAGATAAGCTAAGCTTAAGTTTGTACTGGTTTATTTATCAGTAATTTGATAAAATTACAATTTTATTGTATCTTTAAAATATAAGTCTTTTAACAAATCGATTATCTATGGTTTTTGCGAATTTGTATCAACAGTCATCAACCATTTACGCCGGAAACTCAATTATGGTTTACTATGGCCTATGCATGTTTGTCCATTGCGTATCCACCCCCAATCAGAAAGGCTATGACGTGAAAGGTTTTTAGTAGAATGCAAAACAAAAAAGAGGCTTTTAACGAAAATATTTTTGCAGAATACTGGAACAGAGAATGATGGATAATGTACAGTGAATAAATATCATACTATCATATTTTATATGTGTTTTTTAAATAAGTTTTCCGAAGTGCCAGGTAATCTCCGGATACAAATTGTTCAGGGTGGCAAGGGACACCCTGGAAATCTTTGAAGTTAGATATATTACAAAAACATTTTGCAGACTTTTGTCCGAACCTTTCTGATTCATCAATGCATTGTATTTGTTATGACTTAAATGACAAAGTTTTTTTGCCGTTCGGAAACGTATTTATCATAAAATAGGCCATTTACGTCAACATGTTCAGGCGAATCCACCTCGCAAATATCTGCCGTTTTTATTGGTGATGAAAGCTAGCAGTCGGCTTTCTCTGGAATCCGAAGTTAATTCGTGGAGCATCAACAATAACTACTTGATACGGATTCAAATACATTCGCTCAGCGCGCTTTAGTTCAATAAAATAGTTCAGTTTTTGTCAACATGTTCAGCGAATCCACCTCGAAACATACCTGTCTGTTTTGATTGGTAATGAAAGCTAGCAATCGGCTTTCTCTGGAATCCCAAGTTAATCCGTGGCGCATCAATAATAATTACTTGGTACGGATTAAAATACATTCGCTCAGCGCGCTTTAGATCAACACCGTGGTCTTGGACCTTGGTACCCCGACTTCGATGTTGGCGCAACCAGGCACAATCAGGGTGTCCCAGGATCCGGGCCCCCCTTCTTAGAGACAGAGTGCACGTTTTCCATACTCTTTTTCTAAAAAAGAAAATTGAAATGGGACCCCCTTTTCGACCCGGGACACCCATTTTGACATTCCTGGTTGCGCGCCTGTGCACCATTGCCCTAGCTTTTGTACAGGCACGTAAATAAGTGGAGGGGGCATCGGCATGCCCCCTAAAAACGAAAATACATTAAATAAAATAAGATTATGTGACGACCTGACCCTTCACCAGCCCCCCCCCCCACCATCCGATCGATAATATCAATATCATATGTCGAGGAGCGAAATTGTATTCTACCACCGGCGTGGCCCTCCCACGATAAAAAATCCTGTTATCGTGCATGGCTTTGCCCCACCAACTTGAAATAGGTTCCTATGCCCTTGTCAGCATATCTAAGTGATGCATAATGCAACGTCATTCATTAAGCTTATCATTAAAGGGACACTGCCTCTTCCGGATGATATCGCAAAAACAGGCTAAAACAAGAGCTAAGGACCACTTATGATTTTTAATTGCCATTAAACTCTTATCCAAAAAGCGCAAATAACAAAAAACAATCATTAATTTCATTACTTTTAAGAATCTAAAAACTATTTACGATTTATACACACCACTACGTACATGGAAGCGTTTGCTCAAGTTAACTGTAATCACAGAGAAGGGATATCACTTGGGTATGCGGTCAACTGAGC
>VOPJ01011301.1:72023-162253 GCA_014673585.1 Semibalanus balanoides
CTATAATTTGTTAAATGTAACGAATTGTGCATAGGCGGATTCAGGTAAACAACGTGGGGGGCACCATGTGCGGAACGCCTTTTATCATCTTGCTTATTTGAAGTTGGGCCTAAATTGACGGAGAATATCGCCTCCCATTTTATGTACCTGAGTTCGCCTCTGCCCCAAAATATTTATAATCCAATTATGTATGATGTACATTGTACATTGTACAAAGCATCGAGTTAGTTTTTGACGCTTTTATTCCACCGCAAACTATGAAGGAAGTATGCGCCGCACACCCGCATTCGTAACGACCTCCCAAAAACATGACCTGGAGCCGCCTCTGCTAGTCTATTTTTTTATAAAAAAATCACAGAGCACGCGTCATTCATATTTAAGGAAATTCCGAAAGTTTCAAGACGATAGACGTAACGGTTCAGAAGCGGCGGGCGAAAAACTACCAGGGGGCAGAATCTGCCTCCGCAGGGAATAGGGTTAAGACTTAAGTCCACATTACAAATGCTGCAAAGGCTTTACACGTGGAAAAATGGGTACATTTTTTTCGTCACTTCAGCCCATCCCCCACTCAAAAATTATCAGCGACGCCCCTGGGTGCAGCTGACAATTGAAATAGTTTTGCTTAGTGTATACTGTAAGGCAATGCCGAAACAATTAAAACTGCAAGCTGACATCTTTTCTTTTTCTATATCCAAAAAAGCCGAAACACTAAAAAAAGTCAAAATATAAAAATAATTGGAAATAGTGTGGATGCAAAATAAAGTGGACGAAATCCGGGAAGAAATTCGAAATTAGGGGTAGGTAAGGTCCGCTAAAAAGGGTTTCCCCCAAACGGCCGGTCAGATCCACCCTTGCTGGAGAGAGCCCCCATTTGCAGGGAGGGCGACTTTGCACCCCTCCCGAAATTTGAATCCGCAGCCACTGCACCAGCTTACATTGTTAGGTCAATTACATATGCTTATTTACTCACTACATTTTTGTGACTTGATGTTTTTAATCACTTGGTCATCATATCTTTTCCTGTTGATCAGGTATATACACTTATCGTCGTCAATCAATATCATTAGCCCCGCAGATGGACAGCTGGCTGCCATAACTATACTCCCCTCTACCCCTGCCCTGCTGCTGACGACACCCCCTGACATCGTGCTGTCCTCAGACCGGCGGGTGGACGGGTGGCCCCTGCTGGACTCGCCCCTACCCACCCTGCTGCTGACGGCCGGCTACCTGCTGCTGGTGTATCTCGGCCCGCGGCTGATGCGCCACCGCCAGCCGCTCCAGCTGCGGGCTCCGCTAGTGCTCTACAACCTGACTGTGTCGCTGCTGAACCTCTACATCGGCATAGAGGTGGGCACCGGGGCTGAGTGTCCAAAGTGGGCAGACTGTGCTGTGTTGTGAGGGCGGGTTTGTTGACGACGTTTGATTGTCTTCGCATACGTGCTGCACAGTTGTCTTTGCTATGCTTTACCTCAGCCTACCTGGTCTCGATTTTTTCCTGTCACAGTTGGTGCTGGGATAACTTATCAGGTTAAAGGGGCAAAATGATACCGATTATAGTCTTAACTACCTCTAGCTATGGTTCCGCTGACACAACTTCCAGTCTACAGTTTACAGTTATGTCTCACCCAGTGACTTTCACTCGTGACATTCATGCCTCCATGTATACGCCACATCCTCTGCTTGGCCGTTGGTGACCGGGACTGTTTGGTGTCGACAGTTGGCGACAGTGGCGTGGAGGCAAGGTTACAGCTGGCTCTGCGAACCGGTGGACTACTCCACCTCGCCAGCGGCCATGCGGGTATGTCGGGGTCAGGGTCGGCGGGGACACAGGTCGGATGCGGACGGGAGACGGTGAGAAGTAGGAACGCGATTGGTAGAATGGTGCCGCGTAGCGTACCGAGTTAGCTTGCTGTCCTAACTTTCGCTACCACTTGGGTCAGCTTGCGGTTAGTTATGTATGAAGTTGGTGCCTTGCATATACGCAAATTAGTTTGACGCAGCGCTGCGACCATGCAAGCTCGTCTCTCGCCAGTAACCTCACCCCGCGAATGACATCTGTCGGCCAGAGTTTCCAGCTGCCTCACATTATGAACACATGACATTCTCGATGACCTGTCTCCTCTCTCTGCGCCCCTCCTCTGCGCCCCAGTCTCGTCACGCGTGCCGGCAGTATCATCATATCGCCTTGCCTCGCGTCACAGATAACCAGCGCTCTCTGGTTCTACTACGTCTCCAAACTGTTCGAGTTCGCCGACACGGCCTTCTTCGTGCTGCGGAAGAAGGACGGCCAGATCACGTTCCTGCACGTGTACCACCACTCGACCATGTTCATGCTGTGGTGGATCGGCATTCGCTGGGTGGCCGGGGGCTCCGGTAGGTGAACCGCACCCCCCGACGCCAGCTCCGCTGCTGCCGCCGGACGGCGAGAAGGCGACGCAAACGGGTAGCGTGCTATGGTCACCCGTTTGCCGTTCGTCGTACCCCTTATTCGGATTAGAGTACTGTGGAAGAACATTAGTTCCGAACTCGCCGCTAGGTGTCTTTGCGAGCCGGATAGGTTCACCCCGGGCCTGTTGGCTGACTCCCACGCAATGGTAGGGTGAGCGCGTTCCGCCACTGTTAGCAAGGCCCGGGTAGACGCATGTATTGCATGTGTGTACCCCTAAATGGTCAGAAATAATTTGGTGTTAGGTTCAATGATGCAAAAGAGATAATAGAAGTTGCATTTGACCTCAGGTCATTTACATATCAATATTTAATTGCAGTTATTTTTGAGGCATTTTTTGATAGCCCTTTACTCTCAAAATATTCGTCTATTTTTTCTTAAAGGGAAGTGTGGCCTACTCTTTTGAAATGTCAAATATATTTTTCTTACGGTAGAAGCCAATGGTTTGATTATTGTTACGATAAATTCAGTCTGGAGCCCCTTAGTTGAATTTTTTACTTATATTCTGTTTTGCATTTGCTTTGTTTTCAAAACCATAACGATCGTCACTATAAACAGAGGTAGCGAAGATGTTACCTATAATGGCTGCACTTTAAGACGATAAACAAACCCTTATGAGCAATGTATGGGTTTGTTTACAGTGATCAAGGCTCTGTTCGGCAGCTGTTATCAGTGCTCACGAGTTTTTGCTATTGGCCAGAGCTACACAATATATCTATAGCGCTTTGTAATTTAAGAGGCATGCTTCTAGTAAGCGAAAGCTCTCTGGCACCATCGATAATTAATTCTTCCAGAATGTGATGGCGACTATGAATATCTCAGAACTAAAGTGAATCTGGGAAATGAGCATAGCTAAATCCAGCAAAAAATCTGTTCTACAGCTAGCGTCAACATCGCATCGACCAATGTGAGGTAGCACTCCCTTTAAGGCGACGCGCTGTTTATTTTTAGCAGGCACGCCACAAATGCGATATGTATGGATAATATGTGACGTGTATACTATGGTATGCATATGACCGATTGTTAGCCGTCTTATTGACGGCGGTCGCGCACAGTTAAATTTGCGGTTTCGTGCTAACCCTAAATATTAGTTTATATAATACAAAGGGGTATCATTCAACTAACAAAACTTAAGAGAACGACATGAGATGTGATACCATATTATTTTCGTAAACAGCTATTTTTAGAGTCACCCTTGTGGCGGCCGTCTCACAGCGTGCTGCAAGCGGGCCGGCCGCCGGTGAACCCAACTGGCGCGCAGAGACATCTGGCGGATTAGTTTCCACACTATGTTATTCACGGAACCAACGAGAACGGTTAACCATTGTAAGAGAGGGTGCACATACAAAATATGCAAAATTGTATTGTTCTATTTTCTAAGTTCACTGATGAGCTAATTTACACACTGAACCCCTTATCATAGCTTCACTCATATTTTCCACTGACAATTCAAACACAATGTATTCATTATATTTCTGATCGATCCTGTGACATACCCAATTCAATACGCCTGTTCATTCCTATTTTTTATCATGCGTTACACGGAGTCATCTGTCACGTCCTTTGCCTGCTGTCCCTGAACCTGTTTGTCTTCTTCCCTGCTTTTGTCTGATTCGCGGCGCTCTTGCAGCGTTCGTGGGCGCCATGCTCAACAGCTTTGTGCACGTGATGATGTACCTGTACTACGGCCTGTCTGCGATCGGGCCACGCCTTCAGCCCTACCTCTGGTGGAAGAAATACCTCACCATGCTGCAGCTGGTACGTAGGCTGCACGGCACCGTGGGCATAGGATGACGAGCTACCACGACGTGTTATGGTGATGGGGTAAACATTCCGTATTCTGTGAGGACCCGCTTGCTCTTCGCGCTCGCTCGTTAAAAGTAACATTCAAACAAAACCACAGGCATTTTAAAGCAATAAGGTAACCTTATTGCTTTAATATGCCCGTGGTTTTGTTTGAATGCTACTTTTTACGCACGAAGTGCGAGCGAGTCCTCACAGAATACGGGATTTATCTCACATTTAAGCGCCGCGGGCGACCTGACCCGACCGTAACGCTTTTCAGAAGCTTGTATCTTTGGAATCCCACATCCGATTGACAAGCGGTCTTCGCCATCTGATAGCCCCATTCAATCAATTATTTATTGACTTGAGTTTCGTCCCCGATGGGTGCAAACTGCTCCCGTGGAGGTAAAAATAAAAAATCGTCCGCCCAGGCCAGTCCTGGCCGCCGGCCACCAGCGTTAGTTCCCTCACGCGCCGCTATGTTGCGCTAGCGTCGTCGCCAAACAGTAGCTGTCCATAACGTCATCCTCGCCCAATCAGCGGTCTCAAAGACGCGCAGTTCTGGTGAGGTGCGGACAGACCCGCCCCGGGCTCGCTCGTCCTTCGCCGATTAAGACGTCCTACTGGTTCTTATTAGTGATGTCATTCCCCCTCCAAATCATGACCAATGCCAATCCAATATCGAACAGGAGGCATTTTGGTTGACCAATTACCGACCGATTTTGGTTGAAGTCAAATTTTCCCAAATTTAACCGATTTTGAAATTGTATGTGGTGGTGGTGTATGTAATTATGCATACAATACTTATTTTAAGGACCTCACTCTATTCTTGTGGAGCAGACTGTGTCGGATCCAGAAGCCTCAATTTGGAATCAAGGTCTGACACCATAACAGCAAATACAGCACTAATAGCGTTGTACTTCTAGCGTCGGATCCCTCTCTATTGCCTGAGCCTGTTTGGTTTGTTTTGGCTAATCAAAAACGTTCGAAAATAGCCTGAGAATCCACTTTGGATCTCTGAACCTCGGATCCATGATCAGAGGATTTGGGGCATTTTTCGCGGTGTCTGTACTCGATGACGAAAAAAAACTTGCACATGCAAAAGTAACACGGAGGCAATGTTTGCAATGTGCAAAGTGCTATAGCCATATCACCGTCGCCACGACATCCAACTTTTAATCCTCCGACTGCCGATCCTCTATCCCCTGTCAACGCCGACGTTTCGCCGGGTCTGGTGGCGCTGGCCATCCGGGCAATGACGGCCCTCAGAGCCGTCCCCCGGGAGTGGTGGCCGTCCGTTCATGGCGTGGGCCCTCTCGCAGCTTCGTCTGCGGAAGGGCCTGGTTTCATGGGCGGCTGCCCGGTCAGCGGTTCATTTTGACCTACCTTTACCCCTTTCTCTTCATCCCATGGCTGCGCAATGGTCCGAACGGGGCGAAGCGGTCTCTCCCTAAACCAAACCAAACCCGTCGCCACAATACTCATTTAAAGGCCAAAACGCCTGGGGGCATGGAACATGTCTGCTTGTGAGCAATATCTTTAACCTTGATATAATAATGTGTTTTATTTAGTGTTTATATTAATTGATTGAATGTCGAGCAAATTAAGCATCGATTTGCTGGATATAAATAAAATGCGTGAAAAAGTGAATTGTTTAAGATTAGGCTGACCGAAAAGTGTCCAAAAATGTATTAGTCTGACTGACTGATTACCAAATCGGTCACACAATTTTTTCGGTTACCACAATTTTGGTAACCGATTGACACCACTAGTTCTTATGCATAGAGAAATACTGAACCTCACAAACTCAAACAGATAATTACGCAAAACGTTGGTAGCATATTACGTAGTAGAGGTGCCTCTTTTCTACCAGATGCGGGTAGTTACTACCCACGTGGGTAGTAGCGGGTAGCACAAGCAATCGTTCGTATGAAGTGAATAGTTGGCGGGAAGCAGGATTTTCATTCAAATACAAAAATATACAAAACTGTGATTTTGATGGGAATTTGGATGCTTGAACAAATATAGGCACCTCAGTTAGTTGGGCAGAGATCATCGCAAAACAGTTCAGCATTGACAAATGAGTTATCAAATGACAGACATAATGATGACCGACCAGTTTTATTTGTGGGTACTTCAGGGTAGCTGGCAGCCTTACATGGTCATGTGTGTAGTGGTGGGTAGTTGAAGGGGGTTTGCGAGGCGGGTAGCCACAAGCCTGAACAATTTGACACCTCTATTACGTAGTGAAAGGGTGGCACACAATAGCTCAGTTTGACGTATTCTATCGTAGTAATCGTAACAAGGCTGCACCTAATAGCGTCATTTGACGTCATCAGTGTTGATGAACTGTTCCGTGTTGATGAACTATTCCGTGCTGTTTTGCAGGCGCAGTTTTTCGTGGCGCTCGTGCTGGGTGTGAACGCGCTGCGGCTGGACTGCCCATTCCCGCTGTGGATGCAGTACACGCTGGTGATCTACATGATCTCATTCATCGTCCTCTTCCTCAACTTCTACATTCACGCCTACTGCACCGGCAAGGCGAAGTCGGGCAAGGTTAGTGACCCCGGTGTGATGTTATATGCACTGGCAAAGCTGTCATTCATGCGCGCTGTGGAAGGTTTGCCTACGTCGAGGTAGTATCATGATGTCCACCCGCGAGCATATAATTGTGCAAGTCTGTCAAAATTGACAAATAATTATGAGTGCTGTATGGGTTTCCATGCCAGGGTACGGAATGCAGAACAAAAGTGACGTCACTGTGGCATGGGACGAAGCCGAGTGCTATTATAGTGATTCTCTTGAGTTCTTTGTTTCGTACTTTTGCACGAAAATCTATACAACATCCATTTTAATAACATGGTTTTACAATAATTATATGTAATTATAGAAACTGTTCAATTGGGCGCAAATTGACCCAAAGGTGTCGGCGCGCCCTTAAACCCCAATAAACAAACAAACAAACTGTTCAATGGAACATTTTCGCGTGCATATTCTTAGAACTCTGCACGGTGAATATTCAAATGGTTATTTTTCAACATGTTGCAGTGCAATTTTTGCTGTTTTTAACAAGGGAAATCGTAAATTATGTATATTTGAAAAACGTGACGTTTGACTCAAATTAATGCTACATCATAGCACTATTTTTGTTTTGTATAATTGATATATGCATTAATACAAGGTGTAATAATTAAGGCATCGCTATGTTTGCATCTCGAATCCCTCTGACGTCATGATAACGTCAGTGAGGCGTGAGCGATCAAAATGTTTTGATGAATGATTGTAAAGTTTCAATCCTTGCATTGTTTTGCCACAGTGAGTCGGAAAGTTGCCGTGACAAAATCAGCCCAATTGGTCCACTTGCTAGCATCGCGTATGACGCAGATGGTTGTGGGTCATTTCTCCGGGAAATGATCGAACAATTATAAATGGATTATCTATGAAACTACCATAGAAGATACTAAATCGTATTTTGAAAATTATTATGACATAAAAAGCCATATAATGCAGATGAACCTTTGCGAATCACGATTCAATAAATATATATATATATGTCACCAACGCGCTGTGCTTTCGCTCGATGGGTGGTCTACACCAGTGACGTCACTATAACATAAATTCTTACAGGAATCGAGAGAAGAAGTGCCCTTCATCTATTTAACTACCTTGCTCTTATTGTAAAATAGCATTGATCAGGGTCGTTTTGTTGGGTGTGCGTGGAGACCAGGGACGTCTGGACCTAGGTATAATACAGTTTTAACTTTTTTCTGATGTCTTTGTTGGATTTAGTTACAATGCTAGTTTTTCTAGGTGTAGAACCTACTGCATGTACATTCAATTAATTGTCAGGATACATTTACGTAGTATATCCAGTAAAACAGTTTTGCTTCAATAATTTGTTGTGATTCCAATTCAGGTTGAAACTTGTTTAATCTCACTTAGTCTATTTTAATCTAATTTTAAACTGTGTGCTTCATTTCCAAGCTAGAGTGTTTGATAAATTGTTTAGACTTACCCAAAACTCTTATTCATTTGATGTCTCGCCCCTTGATATGTTGGGCTGGACGCAGGGCCTAATTTACACGTCAACTGGGAGATTTGTCCCCTGCAATGCCTTGAAATCTCCCTCCCAGTGGATGTGAAAATCATCCGCTGTTGATGGTAAGACAAACTGAAATGTTTTTAACTGTCCTCATTAGTTGGGCAAACTAGGGGAGGCAATAAAAAAGTTGATAAATCAAAAAGTTGATTGAAGTGGCTGGAGCAATGCCCTTATATGGCATGCTTGCAGACCTGTAGCAAAATGCCAATATTTGAATAATTAAGCAATGACTTAAACCCAGAACCACTGCATCAGCCAGTATGTAAAACGTGGCAGGAATGTCGACAATATATTTTGGGCAGCCCAAATCCTGCCTCGAATGGGGCAGCAAGCTGCCCCATTTGGAACAGGATTTCCCGGTGTTATTGACGGTGGGTGGTCTCTGTTCGTCAGCAAATCCCATTTCAATTTCGATTTACCATTCAATCCACATTTTTCTTACACAATAATGCTGTGGTGTGTACCTAACTGCAGGGAGTCGCCCCAAATATTCATGCTGCTGCCCCGGTCAGCAATTTTTGCCCCTAAATTTCAAAAGCTGACCAAAATTTTCAAAAGCTGCCCCAATTTTCAAAAGCTGCCCCAACTTTGATGTGTTGGTGCCAACTCTGCCTTGACAAGATCTCATCAAAACCTGTCATGTTTTGCAGACTGGAGCATCAGCAAGGAAAAATCAGAACTATTCATGGAATATGAAAATTGCCTTAAACAAAAACAGAATGTATGTGCATTTGATGATCTACTGCAATCAATGTTTTGATTGCAGTAGATCATCAAATGCATGTACACTTGTTTTTGTTTAAAGTAAATTTCATATTCCATGCATAGACAGCTCTGTCTAATCAATATGTACCCCATACCCCGTACCCGTTCCCCGTTCCCGTACCCCGTTCCGCGTTCCGTTCCCGTTCTTGGTTCTCGTTCTCGGTTCTCGTTCTCGTTCCTCGTTCTCGTTCCCGTTCCCGTTTCTCGTATTCCCGTACCCCCGTCCCCCGTTCCCGTACCCGTTCCCGTACCCCTTCCCCGTACCCCGTTACGTCCCCGTTCCCGTACCGTTCCCGGTACCCGTTCCCGTACACCCCGTTCCCGTACCCCGTCTTCACCTGTCCCCGTTTCCGTACCCGTTTCCGTACCCCGTTCCCGTAACCCCCGTTCCCCGTATCCCGTTTCCCGTGACCCCGTTCCCGTAACCTCCGTTCCGTACCCGCGTTTCCTACCCCGTTCCCGTACCCGTTCAGTACCCCGTTCCGTACCCCGTCCCGTACCCCGTTCCCGTACCGTTCCCGTACCCGTTCCCGTACCCGTTCCCGTACCCGTTCTCCGTACCACTCCGTTCCGACCCCGTTTCACCGTACCCCCGTCCCGTACCTCCGTTCCCGTTCCGTAACCGCCGTTTCCCCGTACCCCGTCTCCCCGTAGCCCCGTACCTACCGTTCCCCGTACCCCGTACCCCGTACCCCGTTCCCTGTACCCGCGTACGCAGTACCCCGTAACCCCGTACCCCGTTCCCGTACCCCGTACCACCGTTCCCGTACCCCGTTCCCGTACCCGTACCCCGTATCCCGTACCCCGTACCCCGTTCCCGTACCCCGTTCCCGTACCCCGTACACCGTTCCCGTACCCCGTACCCCGTACTCCGTTCCCGTACCCCGTTCCGGCCCTGGGGCGACTCGTCCTTTAGTCGCAAAGATAATACATGTACCTAGTTAACCATTTCTAAGTATGTTCTTGGCCACTGAATATTCTAATTTGATGTGCCAAACGTGCATCTCAGCTGAATATATTGCAGAAGCAAAGTTTAACCTTTAACGACCGACCCTGTTGATTGACGAGGACAATGCGAGTCCGCTGTTTCAACCTCCTGCGAGTCTGCTGGTGTCAGAAGCACTTCTAAGGGTACTGCTGAAACTAAGACGATGACATGTTTGGCGTTTTAGTGTTCTTTCAAACAATAAACATGCGTAAACATACTTTCAAATCGGTTTATTGTTGAATGTCCTTTTGCAGGACCTGGGTGGTCAACATCTTGATGAATACTTCTGACCAGCTATGCAAACAAGAGTCTGAGAGGTAAGCTGTAAATACTATTTAGCATTGACAAATCTCTTAACCCTCGCCCTACTGGAGCTTTTCTCACCTTCGTCCTACGGGGGAGGGGGGGGGGGGCTGACAGGTCCCCCTGCTAACTTCCAAACCAAGCAACATGAGCAACGCGGTAATAAACAGAATGTTGCCGGTCATGGGAGGAATCTAACGGTATGAATTTGATAGGTTTCAGGTCAACGTGTGACCTAGGTCAAGTGAATGGCCTCGACTCGACCACATCCAGAATAGCGTTTTTTTTTTGTCAGAAAATCTCAAAATTAGAATTTGTTAAATGCAAATAAAAAGCATGTTTTTATACCAATTTCGTCTCTTAAATTCGGAAAAGGCAATTGTTCGTATCTGGTCCAAAAAAGTCGAAGTGATTTAAAAATGGCATCATAAGGTTCTTACACTTTGAGAGCGATCACTCAGTCAAAATAGAGATATGGCTTTTACATTTTGTTTGGGTATTATCCATGATCAGTTCTCTCACATATATTCTGTTTTTTTTTTTAAACATATTTCAAAATTTTGATTTTATAGTATTAAAAAAAAAATGGGGGTAAAAAAATCGGAAATCTGAAACTGCATTTCAAGAAAATTTCGTCTTCTATCTTTTCAGTTTTTCGTTTACAATCTTCTGGAAAATTATATTTTCTACGATTTTTTCAAGCATTTATCTTTTTCACAAACATGCGTCACTCAAACGTCATCTCCCAATCTACTGGACCAGGTTCGATGAAATTTTGACAGCGTATGTATTATTGTTGTAAACTCAGCTACTGCAAATTTCAGCAAGATGTGCCGCATGTGTAAATAGTTGTTCAATAAAAACATGGGCCTGTCAGGCGTCCCTCCCCCCGTGGTGTCAGTAGGGCGAGGGTTAAAGCTTCTTATTCCGTTTATAGCTTATACTTTCCGTTTCCATTATCCATTTTCTATTTATGGTTTCCGTTAATAGATTGGTATTCAACTATTTATATTGTAAAAATTGATTTAGGTAGTTTCCGCCTCAGTATCTTTTAATGTGATTCTAAATCATCCACGCACGTCCGTTTTTAGCCAATTGTGAATTCGTGTCCCACACGCAGCCGCTAGCTTTCATGGGTGCATTTTCAAAATCAGTGGTACTATTAGTGTTTGAGAAATTAAGCAGTGGTCAAAACTCGAAATTACCCGAAATGATACCACCTAAGATTGTGAAGAAAAATGATAAATTTTCAAATCGATTGTAGGAATGCACACACGGAGTTGCACACATTTGAGTTGCTGCACACGATAAACTTAATAACACCATGAATCTGTAAAGGGTTGATGGTGTTTCAAACGCTGTCCTGTCAACATGTCCACCTTGGTAGATTCGATCGAAGTTTATGAAATGAACTAAACAGAGTAACGGCAGAACAATCTGCTATTAATAAGTGGTCATAAAACCCGGCAACTGTGGAAATTTTGATGACAGAATACTATACAAGTACAACATGACGCCATTTTCGGTTGTACGTCACAAACGCGCCACACCTCCCGAGTTTATGTTGAACCGATTATTAGACAAACGTTGCGGTCATGTACGCTGGTTCTATTTAACACAACATGTCGCAGACGCGGCGTGCCTACGTCAGCTCGAGACACCTTTCGTGTGTGTCCCGAGTGTTCTAGTGTGGACTGTATAGTGTGTAGCTCTAAATTAGGCTTGGCAACCGGTCCGTGACATTAGGGTGAAATAATAAGTATCAAGGAGGGTTGAAAAAAAAACGTTTTTTATCAAAACCCACTGGGTAGTGAGTTTCAATGATGCATGCAACGTAACAAAATACTACTTGCTAGATTACCACGATGAAATTTCACATTCCAAATATCGCATCTTTTTGGTCAGTAGAGATTGAAGTTCAATGGATGACGTTGTTCCTTAACAAGAGTTGGAGCCTGAATGGTGGAATGAGGGGAAATGCAATATTGTTTCCTTTTTACTCATCTTAAGTCTGGAAACAAAACATATGAAACTCAATAATGCACCAATCATCTTTGTTTCTAAACAAAAATACGTCGGGAACTTGTTCAATAACATTTTGATGAAAAACCCGTGTTGAGTTTTTCCTTTAAAAAACCCACAAAAAAACAAAAACCCGGGTAGTGGGTTTTGGGTAGTGCCAACCATGGTATCAAGCGCAGGTTATTTGGGAGGAAAAAGGGTATAGGCGGTTCACGATTGGAGTAAGAGAAATAGGTTTGAATGCCAAGCTGAATGCCTTAGGAGACGGCTTCAACAGCCGCCTGGGTTAGGATAAGAGAGATAGGATAAGATACCTGCGCTGATTGTCTGTGTCGTCGGGGATCACGCACTTCTTCTTTCGCTCTCGTTGGACACCACTTGTCGCACCACTGCACTCTTTGACAGTCTATATTGCGAAAGGCGAAATCACGCGACGAAGGAGCCTACCGCTCGGCGCGGAGGCTGGGAGCACAGAGACGTCCGATCAGCGCGAGAGTCTAGGGAGAACAGAGAGGGAGACATGTTGACAGGAGTTTAAATACGGCGAGGAAATGGGGTCGCGAGGAGGGTCGAAAGGGAAGACTTTGCAAACGGAAATAGGCAAACAGGGGTGCGTTGAAAATAAGGTAAAAACACATTCCAGCGCGGCGCAGCGCGCTTTGTCCCAAGGTGCAGACGGCGCGGTCGGCCGCCCGCACTCTTCCGGAGACGCCCGAGTACAATAGCGCCCGGCTCATGTTTTCGATAACACCGGCCGGGCCGCGGTTCGGCACACACAGGAAAGGGTTACCCCTACATCTCACAGCGCTGGGTCGACCCGGCCCGCCGTGCCGGCATCGGGCGGCGGGAGACAGACAGAGGAGACCTCACGGCGGTCACACAACAGGTTCGCTATCTGTTGGCACTTTTTCCGTGACTTCACATGGACTCTATTTTTTTTGTCTGTGTCAACGAACGGAAAAACGGATATTTTCCTGAAGTATTTTCTGAAGAACAAATATACTGTCAAAATAGGTACTAAGAGACACTTTTCTGGCAGTTTTTAAACATGAAGAAAGCAGATCAATGCCGAGAACCATTATCAAACGCCATAACGCTAGTTACGTGGACGTCACGGCTGCAGACAACAATGGTGGGTCCGACTGGAAAAGGCATTGAGTGATAACGATTTGCCGTGGCGCTCCATTTTTGTCTTCACGAGTGATTTTTTATTTTGTGCCCTGAATAATTGGTTTGCATAGTCATGCTATAGTTTGTTTGTTTATCATGAAGCGAATAGAGACTGGGATGATCAATAGCCTTGAACTTTGTAATTAATAATGTAAACAAGAAATATGTTTTATGTGTGTTGCAAAAAATGTAGCCAAGATCGGTTGACTTTTACAGCAAATCTTGGCTACTTATTTCATGATAGCACTGTCAATCTGGTATAAAACCAGCCATCTGTATAAAACCTTGTCGTTCGTTCCCGAAAATATGCTCTGGAACCGATGAGGTAAAGAGTTTTGGGATAAACGAACAGTGGGATCATAATGATATCAATATCTAAGGCTACGATTCGCTATCTTAGTTCAAAATCCACGTTAAAGGGAATTAGTTCACTTTAACATTGGGTTTTGAGTTGAGATAGCCCAATTGTGGCGCATGCTCGAAATGACTTGTGACGCTTTCACATTTTCAAAGAAACCTCTTAATTAATTATAATTCATCCTAAAAGTCCGAGACCGGGTTTTAATACCCGGTAACTCCAATCGCTGATTGGCTGATTTTTTTGCTGATGTGACCGCATGATTATGACGTAGAGAATGACGTAAGACTTTGGGAAAGTTTTTGATAGAAAAACACTTAGTGCTGACTGACAAAAACATATTGTTTCAGTACCCTCATTCCCTGTATTGCAAAATAAACTTTGAGAGGATTTTATCGTATTTTTGAATGCTTAAAATCCGACTATAAAACGTTATTACTCAGTACATTCTCAGATAAATTATTTCAGACGTACCTAGTCTTACAGATGGGGCCGAAATCCGTTTTAAACTTGCTTGCTTCCTTTGAGTGCATGGGTTTCAGCAATAATTCGTTTCCTGCAACTGATTAATGCAAAAGAAAATGCACTGATAATTTTTGACATTTGTTGTAATGAATACATAGTATAGGCCTAAGGTTGAAAATATTTTAACACAACTTTCAACATCTATAGATGAACCACGGAAACTTTTTTGATAAACACAAATAACGGCAAGAACATTTGTAATCTTTGCCGTTTGCTTTATCTGTGTGACTTAACATTAATAATTATTCCGTTGGGCGATTATGACAAATAAATAAATGAATAAGCCGTGAATTGACTTTTCGAAATTAAATCTCCGTGGTTCTAAAAGCGTTACATTTTTTCCCTCTCATGTCAACAAGTTATTAGGAAGTACCACTGAACTCTTATAGAGATGGAAGGCGCATTGGCCGAATACTTGGTCTAATGAACGGCGGCCATATTGTGAATCACAGAGCAGTCGGCCGGCCTGTGTTAAAGGATAGGCGGGCGGGCACCCAGGCTGACATTTTAACAATATATTGAGCGAAATACTGTCGTAGAGCAATATGACTACCCAACCACAAATGTTCCAGAATTGAATGCAGAATGATTCTACGGAGTTTTAATTTAAATTTTAATTTTTGCACGAAAAAAAATCGCCTAGAATTATTCTTAATTCAATTTGAACATTTTTGGTGGGTAGCCTTTTGCGCTACCAACCAGTGTTCACCTCAATATATTGTAAAAAATTGTCAGCTGGGTGCCCGCCCGCCTATCTTTAAACAGGCCGCCGACTGGGGCTCTTGTGATCATCAATAATGGCCGCCGTCATTAGACAACTCGCCTAATTGCGAGTCGCAGGCTGCGGCATAGCTACCTGTGGCAAGTACTGTCTGTATGTGCCAAATCCCTTTCCAAATTGATGAGTTTTGATGACATACGTCTTTCAAGAAAGCTGATTTCGCATTACTTTGAAGGTAAAAAAACTATGAAATATCAAACGCAAATAATTGACTTTTTTAATTTGGGCTTTTCCGCGTAATATATAGGTTTCTTTACTTACTAGTATGTATGATACGTAATTTTTGCTTCTCTTTCATCAATTCTTAGCTTTTTTCTCATTTTTTTTCAAGTGAACTATTCCGTTTTTAAAGGTTGGAACTATGCCTTTCAATCGTGGTAGGCGCAAACATTTCTCCCTACTACGAAGTTCAGACATGCATAACCTCACACAATTTCGACGTATTTAGAGCCAACCTGAGGCTAAATGCGTTGCAATAGTCTTGAATGAATGAGTTCACATGACGGTGTGTTGGAGACTGGAGACTAAGGACTCTCTCTCTAGTTAATGCTGCTGTGTGATATATTACAAAATGTAAGTCTAACCCTTTCCAGCGAAAATGTACTCAACTTATTTTTGGTTGGGCTGGTGCGAGGAAGTTGAAAATATTCATTAATAGCTGAGTTTCGTACTGATCTTCCGGTGACATTCCGTCGCTTTTCGTTGCTTGACTCATGATTATAGTAACTCACTTCTCAAGTGTTGTTCTCTCGTGTGCGGTGTGGGTGTCTCCAAGTCCACTAGACCTACATTCAAAGCATGGTATGACCTCTGAGATCTGACCTATTATCTGACCTCTGACCTGACCTCTGACCTGACCTCTGACCTGACCTCTGACCTGACCTCTGTGTCGGTGCGTGACAGTTCGTCCGGGGAGCAGGAGGGAGCGATGAAGCGGGCCCAGGTGCGGAAGCGTATCGAACAGTACTACTACCAGCTCACCGAAGGCTGCGGAGACGCCAGCTGCGCCAACGTCAACTGCTGCTCCAATGCTCAGGTGAGCCAACTGCTTCAATACGCTGAGCCATGTCTCTGCGCCATCTGCTGCCGTAATGCCCTAGCTGAGTCCAACGCCCTCCGCCAACTGCCAGCCCCGGGATCCCCCACGCCTCCGCCAACTGCCAGCCCCCCCCCACGCCCCGCCAACTGCTGCTCCAGTGCGCAGGGCGGGCCACGCCAACAGTGTAAGTGGGAACAATACTGGAGCTAACGTATAACTATTACAACACGTTCAGATATATATTTTCGCTCTTCTGTCGAGGATGTCCAGCAGGATTGTTTTCAGCGTGTTCGTCACTCAGGTAGGAGCCGTGAGGTCACTCCCGGGTCTGTCTTTTCTAATAACGCTTTCATTCGTCTCAACGGGCGCCGAATAAGCTTGCAAGTTGTTGCTCCGACAAACTCAATATTAGTCCTTGATTCGACTATTTTACCCACTTTTCCTAAGGCTGAAACACAGTCTTCGCGCAGCTGCGTGCAGTGGATGCGAGTGCTATTACAATACTTTGAATGCGGTTGTAACAACTGTACGATGTTCGACGTTGCGGAAAAAATCCGAAAATTTACACATGTATTTGAAAAGGCGCCCGCTGTCACCCGCATGCGTTTTCTGCTGCTGCGTAAAGACTGTGTTTCAGCCTTTACCGAATCTCAGTGGTATATATTCCACTGCTTCGACACTTTGGACAAGACTTCTTCGGTTCAAGCTCAATGTTTTGGTCCCGATATAGCTCACTTGTTTGCCTCCTTTGATTAGGATAACCTAATACCAGTTGCAGCGTGTATCATTGGTCAGATAAGTCGAGTGTGTGGGGACTCGATTGCAGTTTGTGAAGTAGTTACTACAACTGCCGAATATTTTATTGACCGTGTTAAATTGATTGACTTAAAACGAAAATGTATTGCATCAGGGCATCTAGACAGCTTCAATGGTTCTAGTGCTCAATTGCCAACTTATGACCCATATTATATGTCTCCGTGTAGGAAGAACCGTGCCCATAAGGCATTCGTTATGACAATGGACCCTAATTTTATACCCGTGTCAATCTCGCATTCGCATTTTTGTATAATGTGCAAAATAACCCGAGGAAAGAGTAGGGAGCGCCGATTAAAAACATGCGAAATGGGCTGAATGAAAATCGCAGAAACTACCCTGATCTATATATGGCCGTGCTTGTTGAGCTGTGCTATCATTGCTCTAATGATAGTGACTGACTGCTTTGTGGCCAGGTGGAGCCACTATCACCGAACCAGGCGGCGGCGCGGGCCGTACACCTTTTGACGGCCTCTGCGCCGCTCTGTGAGCCGCTGCGGCACAAGGTGCGGCGAACGGCCACCGGCCGGGGGCCGTCACCGCCCTCTACCAGCCAGCCTGCTGCTGCCGCTGGAGACTCCGCCTCCGCCGCTGCCGCCCCCGCCCCCGCCCCCGCCCCCGCCCCCCCCGCCGCAGCGGTCAGCGCAGAGTCTCCAGCGGGTACCTCTGCCGCTGCTCCCGGCCCTGCTGTCTCAGTTGCCGTAGCGGCGTCCTCCAGAAACAGTGAGTACTGCCAGTTGGATGTGAGGGCGGGGGTGCCGGTGAGGAGTGGAAGAAGGATGGTCCAATGCTGAGCTGTCTGGCACTGCGCGCTCAGTTTGTCACTGGCTCGCTGGCACAGATGTGTCAGTTTGGGAATGTAAATTATCTGCGCGTGGCCGTGTTTGCGGTGAGGTTTGTGGACTGGCTCTGCTCAGACTTTGGTGAACTTAAGTTTTGCTTTAAGCTATGATCATATTCGGCATTGCACGGTTTGCTTTATAGAGTCAACTTCGGAACAAATTCATGCTTTAATCGAAATGGAAGTTTATGTGTTGATTCGAAAACTGGCAATTTCCAACGCCATTGGCTTCTTCCTGCACATTGATCTGCGCCGTTCTCCGGACGTTGCTGTTTGTTCCCCGTGTGGCTGTGGCGCCAGCTGTTCTGGAGGGGGAGGGGGGACAGAGACCTGGCTCGTCTCCGTCGTACGTCACGGTGGCCCCGTGCCAGCCGCCTTTGTGTCCACATCGCGGCCACAGCGCCGACACCACAGCCAGTCGCGACGGACGCGTGTCCTGCGTGTGAAGTGCGCCTGTCGGTCTCACGCTTCCAGGCTGTTGTCACTAGAATCGCTGCGACTCGTGTGTTGTGTCGTGTCGTGCGCTTTGCAGTCGTTCGCGTGTATGGCGTCCTGTGACATCGTGATTTGAGCGGGTTGCAAAACATCCTGCTGTGACGCGTTCGTAGCGGTCGTCTACGCGGTGTGCCGTCATCTTTTGCGCGGCACTGTCTGCTGCGTCTGTCTTCTGACAAGCGATGGCGCCGACCCCCTGCCGTGTGTCTACAGATCGCTCCTCCGCCTCCGCCTCCGCCTCCACCGCCACCTCGACCGCCTGCGAGCCATGGACTGCCGACCGGCTGATGGGTCTCGTAGCGGACAGCGCACGGGCGCGAGACTACACTGCCGTGATCCGTGCCATCGGCCAGATCTTCTCCGACCCGGAGACGCTGACTCGCTGCTTCTGCCGGCGGCCGGCGGACGCGCCTGAGAAGGGCCAGCTGGATGCTGGCGAGAAGGAAAACCCCGCTGGTGCCCTCGCTCAGGCGGCAGCTGGAGCGGCAGCGGGTGCGAAAGCCGTGGAAGAGCCTGCGGTCGACCTAGAAGCGGCCCGTCGGCTGTTCGCGCTTCTGTTCGCCACTGGGGACTCTCCGTTCACGACAGCTCTGGTGACGGCGCTGACGACGCTGGCGGACGGCATGCGTGCGTCGCTGCAGTTCGCCACCTCGCGTCTCGGGGCGACACAGCCGGACCCCGTAGCCGTGTTCCTCCTGGTGCTGGAGATACCTGCGCTGAGCAGCTCCGAGTTTCTGGAGCTGGCGCTGCCGCGGCTGTGCCAGGCGGCTGGCTGGCTGCCGGTGGTGGCACGAGCTCGTCTCGTCCGCCTCTGGGCGCGATATCCGGCGTCCCGACTGCGCGACATGGTGCAGACGCTGCAGCAGCTCATCTCCGTCAAAGTCATCGAGCAGGAGGCGACGCGAGGCTACCAGGCGACCGATGACGAGTCCGTGACGGCGCCGGTGCGCCTACTGAAGCTGCTCTACTACGCGAGTGTGGTGGGGGGCCGGTGTGACCCTCCGTCGGCCCGGGACGAGGCGCCGGTGGTGGACAGGTCGGAGGTAGCGGCGGCGGGACATGGGGGGCAGCTGCTGCTGGAGGCTAAGGAGCCGAGCCGGGACAGGCCCGAGCAGGACCCGCTGGAGAAGGAGCTGGACACGCGGCCACTCGACTGCCGCGTGCCCCTGGTCGGCTTCGATGAGTTCTACAACGAGCCGCTCAGTGAAGTGGTGGAAATGGACCACGACTATCGCTACTACAAGGTAGGTGGCGCTCAGAGAGGCCGGAGGTAGTGGTGGGGAAACTTGTGATGCAGTTTTACGGTCTTTTTAGCATGGGTTTTCCACACAGTAGCCAGCACACACATCTTCCTGTTGGCGTTGATGTGTATATATATATATATATATATGTATTTTTTTTTTTTTGGGGGGGGGCGCCGACAACTAAGGTCAATTTGCGCCCATGATGTGTATAATTGGTCGTCGTTTGTATTTCGGTCGTGTTCCATGTGTCGTATGTATCGGTACCGGCTTCGTATCTATCTTTCCATAACATTACGCTGCACTTGCTTATCACACACATGAAGAGCTTACTTACTTTATTTTATATTGACCGGTAGCAAAACATGTGATCGCAGCAGCTAGCACGCCCGCGAAACTCATTACCTCTCCTCGACACCTTAGCACCCATCGGACAATGGACAGCTTACGACAAATGTTTTTTTGTACGTCTGCCACTTCTGCTACCTCAGCTCTGACCGTCCTCTCTCTCCACGCCAGGAGTACCCGGAGCGGTTCAGCTTCATGCGCCACCCGTTCGTGCTGACGCCGGCCACCAAGTCGCTGGGCCTGTACTACGACAGCCGGATCCGGATGTACCACGAGCGCCACCTGGCCATCGTGCACAATCTGATGCACGGCGAGGGGCAGCCGTACCTGCGCCTGCGAGTCAGGAGGGACTTCATCATCGAGGACGCGCTCATCGAGGTCAGTCTCCGGATGGTGCAATACTCACTTGCCGCAACAGGCACGCTAATGTGCGGCCGTGGACTATGGTAGTGGTGTAGTGGACTATGGTAGTGGTGTAGTGGACTATGGTAGTAGTGTAGTGGACTATGGTAGTGGTTGTTCCGGGCGAGAGCAAGACAGGCTAGGACTAGGAGTCGACTGGGTCTGTGGTTCATAGATGACACACCACTGGCTAGACTTACCGATTAACAGTGAAATGATGACGGTCGGTTAGTGGCGCACGCTGGTGTGAAGTTCGCAGTTTGAAGAGTTGCGTATATTACAGATCACAGCACTCCGTGCGGTGTTTAGTGGTCAGATGTGTACTGCGCCACGTTAATCCGTGCACTGCTGTGTTACGCGGACCCACTGGATACACAGTTTACTGTTTGACGTTGGGAGCTTACCGGAAAACAGGGTTCGTATACACTATACATGTATCAGAGGTTTGTTAGCTGTTTGTCAACTGTTTGTTGATGGCAGGCCCTGAATACCTCCGTTTCAGCTGGAGATTATGGCGCTGGAGAATCCAGACAACCTGAAGAAACAACTAGTCGTGCAATTCGAGGGTGAACAGGGTGTGGATGAGGGCGGTGTGTCAAAGGAGTTCTTTCAGCTGATCGTCGAGGCTATCTTCAACCCCGATTATGGTGAGTGCTCCTATCACAGTACTGTGTGTGAAAGCCTTTCGTCATCGGAGTCGGTTTTTAAGTGTTGTATTATTTGCATTGAACCATATGCAAATTGTCTTCGACTACATGCTTCTGCTACCGAACTGTTTCACATATTATATAAGATGAGCATTGTTTGTGCGATACAGTTTGTATTCGGAGTATTTATAAAGATATTTATATCATGTAACTTTGATGATTACTATGACTCTTAAAGGTTACTATGACCACCTGAACCCTTCACAGCCCCTTCAACACAGATCCGTTGACCGTTCTTCCCACACCTGCCCCATCCTGCGCTCGCCCCTGCGTCTTCACCAGATGCGCCTAACGACTCTTCCCTCCCCGCAGGCATGTTTACCTACAGTGAGGAGACGCGCGCCTACTGGTTCAACCCGACCTCGTTCGAGAACGGCGCCCAGTTCACCCTGATCGGCATCGTGGTCGGGCTGGCGCTCTACAACAACGTCATCCTCGACATGCGCTTCCCCATGGTGGTCTACAGGAAGCTGATGGGACAGAAGGGCACCTTCGAGGACCTCAACGAGCTTAGTCCGGTGAGTTGCGGCATCGACTGGCTGTATGGTGGTTGCAAGTATGGTCTGCTTATGCTATGAATTAGAGATAAGCTGAAGAGGCTGATCGACAGCTATTGTGATAGTGTAGGTACGTTGCGTCCACGCATACTGTATTCCCTCGCACCGCTGAAGGTTCCATAGTCCGCTGTCGCCCTGAGTGTCTCGTACTATAACCGCTGTCTGAGTTTCCGTCTCTATTATAACCCTCCTACTCTGCCCGTGCTTCCGTCCTATTAAACCCTCCACTCTGCCCGTGTGTCCGTCCTATTATACCCTCCCACTCTGCGTGTTGTCCGTCCTATTATATACCTCCACTCTGCCGTGTGCGCCGTCCTATTATAACCCTCCACTCTGCCCGTGTGGCCGTCCTAATTATAACCTTTCCTCCCGTATGGCCATCAGACGCTGCTTACCGCAGCCTGCTGTCAATGCTGAGAAGTACACGAGGGAAAACGACATGCCGAGGACGCTGTTTTCATGCAGACCTTCCAGGTTGGCTACACGGATGTGTTCGGCGCGAACCTGACGCACGATCTGCGGCCCAACGGAGCACAGCAGCCTGTCAACAGGAGTAACGTACAGGTCAGTCATGGCTGGTCTGAGTGGTCAGTGGCCAGTGGGCATGCGCACCAGGGGAGTTACTGGAGCGAAGGGAGTTAGCCTACTCTTTTGAAATGTCAAATATATTTTTCTTACGGTAAGAAGTTATTGCTTTGATTATTGGTTACGATAAAATTCAAGTCTGGAGCCCCTTTAGTTGAATTTTTACTTATATTCTGTTTTGCTTTTGTTTTGTTTCAAAACTCATAAAACGATCGTCAACTAAAAACAGTGATGTAGCGAAGATTTACCATAATGCGCACTAAGACGATACACAAACCTTTATGAGCAAACGTATAGAGGTTTGTTTACAGGATCGAGAAACTGTTCGGCAGCTGTTATCAGTGCTCACGAGTTGTTTTCTTATTGAGCAGAGCTACAATTTAAGCTAGCGTTGTAATTTGAGAGCAATGCTTTTCTAAGTACCGAAAGCTCTTCGGCGACCATGGGATAATAAGTACTTTCAGTATTGTTCATTGGCGAGCCTTGAAATATCTCAGCAACTAAATTGAATTCTGCGAAATAGGTATATGGACTAAATTTCAGAAAAAAAATCTGTTCTACAGACTATGTGTAAACAACTTCACATGACCAATGTGAGTAGGCATACTCCCTTTAAATAATTAGGGCTTGAACACAGGTGCAGTGCAGCTGTTCAGTGTATTGAAGAGGCAGCTGATGTAGGAGTGAAATTTCACAAATGTTTTTGCTTTGTTTGTTCTTAAATACTTGAGCTATTACAAAGACTAATTGTTTCAAAGGTCTACTTTGTACAAAATTAGAAGCATGACCTATTATCTCAGATTGGACTCAGCAAAGTTTGTTGAATTATATAACGTGCACTTGCTTTTTCTTCAAAATTGTACATGTCACTTCCCTATCCATCAAATATCTCGTCTTGTCCATCGCTGTCTTCTTCACGTCCGGCTGCTCTCGGTTTCGAAGCCGACACTCTTATCTCCGCGTCTGACCGTCTATACCCGTCTCTGTGTGTGCGTGCAGGAGTTCGCCGACCGGTACGCCGACTTCCTGCTCAACTCGTCTGTGGCGCGCCAGTTCGGCGCGTTCCGGCGCGGCTTCTGTATGGTGACGGACGAGTCGCCGCTGTCGGGTCTGTTCCGGCCCGACGAGGTGGAACTACTCGTCTGCGGCAGCAAGGTCGGTTGGTTGGCGGCGCCCGGGGTGTTCTGATTTAACTAGATATGATAATCTCTCCATTCATATGCCCGCCTCGTTCACTGGTATGTTTCGCAACTTATCGCTTACTCTGGACGAGTGTGGCAGTAATCATGTGGATAACTTCATGGGGATGTCGTCGAGTGGATCTGTCGACAATGGGTACTATTTTGTATGCTTCTCTTACATGCTCAACCACACACCCATCCGTCCCCATACGGGAAGAAATGAGAGTGAAGGAACGGTTGGGAGAATATGTGTATGAGTGAATGAGGGGTAGATGAGTGGATCAGTTAGTGAAGGAGGTTGTGTTAGGAGAGTCAATACTCGAGCGTATTGGCCAGTGGTGGAACAGGTGGGAGGATGGTAGGATGAGTTGTAGTCCCCGATGTCCGTTTTGACTTCGGTCCTCACGGAACACCAACGGAACCCCACGGAACCCCACGGAACCCCACGGAACACAACGGAACACAACGGAACACCACGGAACACCACGGAACCACCACGGAACCACCACGGAACCACCACGAACACCACGGAACACCACGGAACACACGAACACCACGGAACACCACGGAACACCACAGAACACCACGGACTACCAACGGAACACCACGGAACACCACGGAACACCACGGAACACCAACGCGAACACCACGGAACACCACGGAAACACCATCGGACACCACGGAACACCCACGGAACACCACCGCGGAACACCACGGAACACCACGGAACACCCACGGAAACACCACGGAACACACGGAACACCACTGGAAACACCAACGGAACACCACGAAACACCAACGGAACACCAACGGAACACCACGAACCACCAACGGTAACACCAACGGAACACCAACGGAACACCAAGGAAACACAACGGAAACACCAACGGAACACCACGGAACACCAACGGAACACCAACGGAACACCAACGGAGACACCAACGGACACAACGGAACACCAACGGAACACCAACGGAACACCAACGGAACACCACGGAACACCAACGGAACACCAACGGAAACACCAAATCGAACACCAACGGAACACCAACGGAACACCAACGAACACCAAACGGAACACCCAACGGAACACCAACGGAAACACCAACGGAACTCCCAACGAACCACCACGGAACCCCACGGAACACAACGGAACACCAACGGAACCCACGGGAAACCCGCCACGGAACCCCCACGGAACCCCCGGAACCCCCACGGGAAACCCCACGGAACCCCCACGGAACCCCCACGGAACCACGGGAACCCCCACGGAACCCCCACGGAAACCCCACGGAAACCCCCACGCGAACCCCCACGGAACTCCCACTGAACCCCCACGGAACCCCACGAGAACCCCACGGAACCCCACTGGGAACCCCACGGAACCCCCACGGAACCCCCACGGAACCCCCACGGAACCCCATGGGGTCTCCACGTTTCCCCATCGTCACCTGACTTGACCTGGCCCGGCAGGACTACGACTTCCACGAGCTGGAGGCGGGCACCGAGTACGACGGCGGCTTTAGCCGGGACTCGGCCACGGTGCGGCACTTCTGGTGCGTCGTACACAACGACATGAGCGACGACGACCGGCGGCGGCTGCTCGAGTTCACTACTGGCTCCGACCGCGTGCCCGTCGGCGGTCTGGGAAAACTTAAACTCATTATTGCTCGCAACGGGCCCGACACCGACCGGTGAGGCCACTAGATGGGCTGAGTGGGAGTGTATTCTGCCACAGGGCTGTGGTCACTCATCACCAGATGGGCTGAGTGGGAGTGTATTCTGCCACAGGGCTGAGGTCACGAGATGGGCTGAGTTGGAGTGTATTCTGCCGCAGGGCTGAGGTCACGAGATGGGCTGAGTGGGACTGTATTCTGCCACAGGGCTGAGGCCACAGGATGGGCTGAGTGGGAGTGTATTCTGCCGCAGGGCTGAGGTCACGAGATGGGCTGAGTGGGACTGTATTCTGCCACAGGCTGAGGTCACAGGATGGCTGGTGGGAGTGTATTCTGCCACAGGCTGACGGTCAACGAGATGGCTTGAGTGGGACTGTATTTGCCACAGGGCTGAGGTCACAGGATGGGTGAGTGGGAGTGTATTCTGCCCACAGGGCTGGAGTCAACGGGGATGGCTGAGTGGGACTGTATTCTGCCACAGGACCAGCGTTGGATTTATTGGCCGCTTTTCTGGTCCCGGTACTTTTGCTCTTCTTCAATGAGTTACCCTCGTTTCGGCCTCAGCCCTCGGAAGTCAAGCTAATCCCGGGTCATTGCTGCCGCCGCATTCCCTCGTGAGGTGCAAACTTTTATGACACAACCGAGTTATATTCTGACTCATTAGAATTACCTAGATTATTAAAATATAATACAAATTTCCAAGTAAAAGTACCGTACCACGCTGAACTATACCCTATTATATTTCTGGAGTTCAGAATATAACTCATTTGTGAACAAAGTTGATCTCAACTGGTTGTTTACTTCGGCAGCGTTCGCTTGAACCCGCAAGGCTGAGCCGAAAGGGAGTAACTCACTGAGAGAGCTAAATACCGGACCAGAAAATGGCCAGAAACTCCCAATCACTGCACAGGGACTGTGTGTCGTCATGCTGCCTTACTACGTCATATGACCTCGCACCTTGTGTAGCCTCGCCTTCCCAACTTTATCCCCTACCTCTCACCCGATTGCTGCGATTGGCTGACTGGGGGTTCTCCTCCGGCCGTGGTGCAGGTTACCCACGGCTCACACGTGCTTCAACGTCCTGCTGCTGCCCGACTACCGGACCCCGGAGAAGCTGCGAGACATGCTGCTGAAGGCGGTCAGCTTCAGCAAGGGCTTCGGCATGTTGTAGCCGAGCGCTGCTGACACTGCCTTTCGGGCCAACGAAGGCGGGGGTCCGGCTGGGCCCCTGTCGGCTCCGCCCGGGGTCGTCAGGGGCCCGCTGGCACCCCAGACTGCATGGGGCCTTTATTTTCAGTGGGACTGTCTGCCATGCCTGCAAGACGCTTTACATTATATGTGTGTGCCGATGTATGAACGTTAAATAAATGTGCGCAGATGATGGATATTACAGATTGGTTTTGAGTGATTTTCGCTGAAGGTGGAGTGAGTTAACAGTGAGGCTGGGTCGGTAGAGAGTTCGGCTCGGATAATCCATGTGTTCCGTGCTCGGGTCTGTCTACTGGCGAGATCATTCGGTTCTCCAGCTTGGGTGGACGTGAGAGATCCCCGACTATAAATGAAAGCGCAGTCGCAAAGCTTACACCACCTTGGAATAGGAGTGAGTGGAAAGTGCATGCGGATCCCAAGAAACGGGTCTCAGATACCAAAATATCCACTAAAGTAAATGACTGATCTAGGATTTCCAATAGACCTGGAAGACAAAATCCAACAATGTACTTAGCATCTCCAGATCTCTTACATCTGATGCTTTGTAGAAGGCAAGATGCTGTAGTGTCGGCCTATGTAGAGGCTACAGAGCGAGGCAAAATGCTAGAAGGCACATATTGGTGTGTGGGTCTACTAAAGGCTACGACAGATCATGCCTCGATACTGTTTAGGCTTTGGACCGGATAAGTGAGCCTGTGTAGAGGATACAGACCAAGCCGCGCGACGGTGCGAAGACTCGGGACGGGACGGGCTTAGAGATCACAGTCGAGTGGTACTTTACAGGTAATGCAAAATGGGACACGGGATTGCGTAGAGGCTAAACAAGTGAATGAGAGTCCTGTGTGGAGGCTACTGACAACGACGTGGGGCTGTGTAGAGCATACAGACCAAGCCGTTGGGCTGTGTAGAGGCCATATAACATGTTCCGGGACTGTTGTAGAGGCTATGGGCTGAATAGTGGCACTGGGTAGCGAATATAGACCACAAGCCGCGGAACTGTTGAAAAGCTACATATCGGGGTTGTTGGGCTGTTGTAGAAGCTACAGGACGGTACGTGAAACAGTGTAGAGACAGGATCGGGTAGCGCAGAGTATATATATAAACAACGGGTAGCGGGCCTGCGTAGAAATTACCAAAAAAGACAGCGGGCTGTGTAGAGGCCTTACTAGGCTTACCCCCAGCCAACAATCAACTTGGGCACTGATCGGGCACAATGGTTTAATCCAATTGTGCCCGATCAGTGCCCAAGTTAATTGTTGGCTGGGTCATGGGTGTCAATAGACCTATATGTATGCTACAGAGCGGGCTGCTCGACTGCTTAAAGGCTAAAGATCGTTACGAGAGCGGTGGTGAGGCTGTAGGACTAGAATTAAGACGGTGTAGAGGCTGCGAATCGAACAGCGGGCCTGCGAACCGTAATTCTCGGTTTCACGCTATGCGGTACAGCATAGCTATAGGCGTTTACCACTAGTGCCATCTAGGGACATGAATGTAAGTAGGGATAGCGAAGTAAGTAGTGTGCTGCTCTTAGTAGCCATGATCTGTAAAATGCACTTTCCCGATTAAAAAACGCACTCAGAACCTGTTCTAAACTTTAAAAAGAGACTTAGTACATCCATTTTGGTTCGCATTAAAAAATAACTCGAAAGAAACGAAACCGTTGTAAAAATGCGTTAATATAGCATTGATAGGACGCCACACAATGGTGTATTTACCTATTCTCAATCACTTCCGATCCCTTTTTAGTGACATCGATCAAGTTTGGTAGGCTGGCAGAGAGATTCATTTGAAACATTTCGACACCAGAACAAGTTTCTGGTCAGGTCAGGTCATCGAGTTATGACGTCACAACCAAAAGTTCTCGGAACGGTTTTTGAGCTAATGGATGCTCTCGTACTACTTCTTAATTTTGTAATCACTTGGCGTTAGCAATGGATCATGGCGGTCATCAGTGGCGGATCCAGAAAATTTTGAAGGAGAGGCCATCAATTGCAGTGGTGCTCCTACCTATACCCAAATATGAAAACTCGACGGATTTGGTCCACTATATTTTGAGGGTGCATCTATTCAAACATTTTTTAATGTTGAGATCCCCTCAGGTCAACAGAGGGGATATGCCGGCCGGCCAGATCAGGTCTCAGCCGGCCAGATTTTCCCCTCAGGTGGCCAGATGTACCTAGTCCTATGCATGCTAAAATAAGCGAATTGCCTTAAGGGAAGCTAAATTTCATGGTCAGAGTTATTTTTACGAAAATAAAACAGAATTATTTGAAATTGCTATTGATTTCGATTCCGATTCCACCATTTTCTAAACATAGTTGATTACCTGATTCCGATTTTACCCAGAGAACTGGAATGAATGCGATTCTACATGTCCATGCACAAACGGAATTGATTACCGGAATCGGATTGATTACCACTGGGAATCAAGCACCTAGTCGCTGACTGAATGATTTAGACTTTCGACTCGCCAATCGTTTATGAAAATCGGTGACTTTTTAAAAAGAAGATCAGGGGATAGAGGTGTGATACATCCCTTTTGCATGGAGGGTTAACTAAAGTAACGAAGCAACAGACTAACATATCTTCGTCAAATTGTCGCAACAGTAACGGAGGTAACGATTATTGGAACTACTTTTATGAGTAACGAAGTTCCGAGTAACGTACCTACAGTTTGAGTAACGAATGGGTCGATGTCAACATTACTGGAATTTGTATAATGGATTCCCGGTGTGTCTATCGGAACGCTGCGGGGAGGTGGATAGGCCTGCATCGGAGATTCAGTGATCGGTGCACATTTATTTATTTTGTTAGGTAGTAGTAATAATGTGGTGTGAGCATCTGATAAATCTGTGGTAGTATGCAACGGTTTGTCAGTAAACGTCCATTAAACTTTTCGTCTGGGTGTCACGCCGATTATCGAGGAGATATGAATCCAAAAGGTTTAAAATGCATGAAAGAAGGTGTGAAACGAAATCGATCCGGGTCAGTTTTTCCTAAGCGAGTCTCGAATGACAGGACCCGTGGTCATAACCTTAAATGTCACATACCCCAGAGTGCGACTCGATAACTCGTCACGTTATTCTTCCTCAAGCAGGAGTGTCAGTAATTGGAATTCGCTTCCTCAACTCGTCATTGACTCGGAAAATCTAAACCAGTTTAAAAATAGGTTCGATGAATGGCAAACAAACAGCTCACGGTAACAACTCGTAGTCAGTGATACAGTGGTAATATCCAATGATGTGCGTATATGACAAGAGCAGGACCAACAGGGCTTATGAGCCCTCAACACCTGATAATCAAGTACATCAATCAAGTACATCAAGTTTGTCATTGTCATGGATGCACGCAAAATATTTGCATGGGATGCGCTTGCAATGCAACTAAGTCACGTGCACTGCACTTTATATTTGTAATATTTGCGCAATTATTTTACTTTTGATGCTTTTTAGATGTCACTCTTGTTTACTTTTATGCTTGTAGACCAAAGAACTATCTTCAAAAGTTTAGCCCCTAAATTCCCGTAAAACCATAATTTGCGTTTCCACAATCGCAAAAATGACCACAACATATAAAACCGAAGTGAGACACATTGGCGATTGCAGATGCGGTGAAAGCGTGCGAACATTGGGGTCCGGCTCGCCGTTCGACTATGCATATCGGCCAAACGTTGGAGCAGATAAATACTCCCCGGGGGTTACTATTCCAGGAAATGCAACAACATTCTGGGAGCGAAGTGCCGTTGGCAACCAACAACTATGCCCTCCTATCAGAGCAACCGTCCAGCAACCGCCCCATAGCAAGTATACGGTATCGGATTGGCAGCAAGCGAATTTCGATAGTCTGAATAAATCAGAGGGAAAGCGAGTTGTTGGAGAACAAGTGAGAAGCGACTCGCTCCGAACTATGCGGGACACAGATTGCGTGGTGTCACATGGCCAAAAGGAGTCAACTCAGCGTCTTGGTGAGCGAATAGGGGATGTAAACTACTGGCGTCATGAGGTGGTCCATGAGCTAGAAATGAACGTCGCAGAGACGGAGGCATTGGAAGAAATGAAACGGCAGGCGGAATGTCTTCTTCGTGAGCTGGAAAATCCACTCAGAATAGTCCAAGAGTGTCTATATGCTCGTGGAGGAAGAATAAGCATTGACCAAGTGCACGACGATGTAGAGGTCGGGCTAAACCGCGAGGTCGACGTCATCAAGTCGATTCAGGAACGTCTTTGTCGCATGCTGGAGCGCATCGCACAGACTCTGAAGGATCTGGCGGAAGCTAGACAATGCCTGGAGCGCGACTCCCTCGACAAGTTCTCCGCGCTTCACATCGACAAGTACTCACACGGCCTGAACAACACGTCACCGGGCATCGCGCTGTACCCGGGCATAGAGAAGTCGGACCGCACCATGAGCACGCCCGAGTCCTGGATGGACTACACCGTCCGGTTGGTGCAGCGCTCACAGAACGCGCGCGCCGAGAGCTCGCGCCTGCGCGCCGAGGCCAGGAACCTCATCAACGCCTCCATCAACGAGCTGTGGCAGGCGTGGAACAACACCAACCAAGCGCTGAAGCAGCGCGTGCAGCAGACGCAGGACGCCAAGAACAAGCTCCAGGTGGAGCTGTCGAGACTCATTCAGGAGATTGCTGACCAGGAAAAGTACCGCCAGGCGCTGCAGAAGGCACTCGCCGACAAGTGTCCGCCGCTGAAGGTGGCTCACACGCGGCTGGAGCGGCGCACGCACCGGCCATGTATGGAGCTGTGTCGTGACAACGCCATGCTGCGGCTGCAGGGCGAGGTCGGCGACATCTACGGCTCCATCGAGCAGTTGAAGCAGAAGCTGGCAGACACGGAGGCCGCTATCGTCGCGCTGCTGGAGCAGAAACATCAGATAGAGGATGAGCTCAGGATCAAGGCCAACACTCTGCTCATTGACAGAGAGCGCGTACTTGGCTCGAGACGCGCCTTCCCCATTGGAGCAGTCATCACCAAGTGCGGGTAGGCCGTCCTGGTAGACAGCGCAGTTTTAATCGTAGCTGTTTTGTGCTGTCTATGCAAGACTAACATAGGCATATGCATTGTACTTTGGAAAATGTTTTGTTGGAAAATGCTTTGCGAAATCTGCTTCCGATTTGCATTCTATTCGGTAGGTCAATGAGCTAATTATTTGCAACGGATTATGAGAAACTGTCTGTTGTCACCGGCTGTTTGGATATCAAATGTAAATACATATTTAATGTCTTCGTTATTTTTACATACAAAAATGCTTTGCTATTCTGTTATGAATCGAGGTTTTTCTACGAATGCCTTAAGTCGCAGCATTGTTGCGCGAACTGAGATCACCTGATGAGACCCACCCAAGTCATTATCCATGCTGCCTAGCAGCCTGTGTACTGTGGACTGTGCAGTCATACTCAGATGCATTGCGGTACAGTCTATCATTCATGTCCGTATTCTTATCTGGGATCATCGCTACCAAATTTACGCTTCGCTATTACATTTACAACACACAATGGGAATTCAAACCCGAAACTTAATGCAATTTTCAGTGTCTGAAAACGGCAACTTTTGAATTCCTTAGACAATGACTTACCGCCTACGGCCTATCGTCCGGTTGGGCGATCTCACACAGCTTAGGCCGACGTCGGCTACACATCGTACATACATGTCCGCCTATATGTGTGTTGTAAATGTAATAGCAAAGTGTAAATTTGGTAGCGATGATCCCAGATAAGAATACGGACATGAATGATAGACTGTACCGCAATGCATCTGAGTATGACTGCACAGTCATACCGATTGCCGCTGCCGACGTCGACAAATGTCGGCATGCCGATTTCTGCTGCCGAGATGCCGACATCTGTCGACGTCGGCCATACGTCGGCACGATGTCGGTCCGATGTCGGCATGACTAGATGCTGACGTCGGCTCGACGTCGGCTGGACCTCGGCATAGGCGGAAGTATCCGTCGTGCAGCCGACGTTGAGCCGACGTCGGGCCTACGGCCGACGTCGGCATGACGCTGCCGAGATGCCAACATCTGCCAACGTCGGCTCGACTTCGACATGTTTACTGGAATACGTTCGTAAGTTAGTTTAAGTACGAAGAAAGTACAATTTGTACCATAAATGTTGAGATAATTGGCAAGCTGATCGCTTTACATATTTTTAAAATAAAAAATCACGATTGTTTTAATGTTGAATAGTTTGTACGAGCGCGGAAAAGAGGACTGACTGCCTAAACGGTCGTTCGCCTCCATGGTCGTCGTGCTGCATGCGTCTTTTAAGCGCGTTTTGAAGGTGCATAGCCATCCAAAAATAAATCTGAGTGCATTATATGCGCAGAGAACAAGATTATTGGTCACAAGTATGACAGAAAACGAGCCCTTAAAGGAAATAGTTCACCTTCAACATGGGTTTTGAACTGAGATAGCAGTTTTGTAGCCCGTGTTGAAAAACCTCTATCTGCAAGTTTTCTTGACTGAAAAGGCTTTCCAGCCGAATATATTTGAATTATTAGCAATATTGGTCCGAACGCTTACTTACGAACGCAATTAGCTTCGAACGCTTACTTTCAAATCTGATTGTCTGAGCCATTCTATTCTTCCGTTTGACGTTAGGACCCCTGCCCAGAGAGTACGTATATAGTTTTGACAAAATTAATAAAACATGTTCTTCTCTCCTGAATCGTCGCGATGTGCGGCATTTTTTGACAATTTTTTGATTTTTTGACAAGTTGTATTTCAAAATGTAATTAAATCGTATTTGATAAAAAACAAAATCAATATGAACTACAGAAGACGCCGCTTAATAAACCCACCATGGGACCGAGCATTTCTGGGCTTAATAACCGATGGGCGCTTCATCCGAAGTTCCTAATATGGTCGTTATTACGAGCGAGCGTCGAAAGGTGTTTCGTCGCAAAAACTTCGCATCGGCCGGGCTGATTGTGTTCAAATTTGGTGTGTGGCTAGGGACCCCTCAGCCGCCGCTTTTCCACTAGTCAGGGGTGGGGTGCCTCTGCACGTGCGCACGTGTCAAACGACCCCCTTTTATATCTCAGGAACGACTGAACCAATTATGTTTCCAACTCCATCTTAGTGGTAGGTTTTAGTGGACCCCTCAGCCGCTGCTTTTCCACAAAGTTCAGATGGTAGGCGTGCCTCTGCACGTGCGCACGTGTCACACCCCTATTCGATATCTCAGGATACAGCTGGAACGGATTGTGGGGCTCGAAATTTGGGTGTTGGTTACTGGTTAGGTGACCTCTCAGCCGGCTGCCTTTCGCAAGTCAGGGGTGGGTGTCTACACGTGCACCACGTGTGCACCTTTTTTTTGTGTCTCAGAAACTGCTTGCCCAATTGAGGGTGAAATTCCACCACACATTTATCAATTTCGCGTTCGCTTGTTCATCGCGCACGCTAGCGGCGCTTTCTGGGTGTAAATATGCCGTAATTCGTACCGGGCCAACTTAGGCGTAATGAGCGGCTGGGCGTATTAACCGTGTGCTTCAAAATAAGCGGCGTCTACTGTATTTCCTGTAACGCCGCGCACGGACGGGGGTCTGAGCCAACTTAGAACGGACGGGGGGGGGGGTGGATAACCACCCCAGATATTTCGAAAACTACGCAACGCAGCGAGAAGCGGAAAACGGCTTTAGGTAGGTCGTGACAATTACTATAGAAAGTATTTGAACTAGTTTTTGATCAGGTCAATATTGAGGTCACCAGTGACCAGAGGTCAAAACAGGTCAAATTTTCCCATATTTCGAGTACATTGAGCACTGCTTCACATAATCCGTGCTAGCTCAATAATTAAGATAGCTAGGAGCATTCCGAAAAACACGGAAATGCACTTGAAACTCTCTTTCTGCAATATTCCTTCAAATTTGAGATAGATTCAACATTTTTGGCTCCAGAGGTCAGCAAAGGTCAAAATGGAATGGTTCAAATCAAAGGTTTATGGATTTTTTTTTTTTACAAACGCTAGAGCAACGATTTTGCCATCATCGTATTTCTCTCATCACGGCGCATCGAATCATATATCGTATGACCTAGCTAGGTTAAACTAACAAAAATGACCTGACCTGACCTGAGGTCATGTCGAGGTCAAGTCAAATTTTATATTGTTCGATAGAGCTCGACAAGAGAAACAGAATGGTAAAAACCATAGCACTCTACCTCACGTAGAATATGAGTTACTGTACAAAACCCATATGCCCTTGGGGCACATTGGATTTGACCTTCAAGAGGTCACGGAAGAAAATTACAACACGCCTTCTTCTTCTAAGCTCCGAAATAGTGACAAGGATGAAAACTGACCATATTTAGCCAGGTTTTGTTCGATTGGTGCGATTTCAAATTTCTCACATAGATGTATAATGGGAGGTCACGAAATTGACATGACCTCAGGTCAGCGATATCAAAAATCCGAGATAAACGAACTGTAGATACCATTGGCCTTAATACAAACTGTAAGTTTCAAACAGTTTGGTTCACCACTGTGGCTTCGGCAAGATGTCAAACTTTCAAAAACGTGACTTGAAAGGTCAGGATCATTTAATCGTGACCTGAACACGTGACCCTTGAAAGTTTAGGAAAATATAAAATGTCAGAAGGTGGGTTATTGATGCTCCAACAGCAATTCAAAAAAATTTGGTGGCCCGCTAAACCGCGCCGCCGTTTATACGCTAGCTAGAAAAAAAAAAACTCCGGAGGGGGTGGGATTATCCCCCCGTCCGTGCGCGGGTTAAGAGCAAGAAACTTCCTGATTATCTGTAATTTTAGACGAATACTTAGCGCAGATATACCAGTAAGACGCCTTAAACGCGAGGACGAGCGGTCCGAATTAAATTCCGCGTCAATTTTCACCCAGTCCAACGGAGGTTCGTCTTGTGCAAAGCATGCAATTTGAATTATTTTCGCTATGTGTTTGCTTTTGCCGTCGCAAAATAGATCCGAACTAAAATCCGATCACTTTGAACTAAATTGGTTTTGAGCGTTAATTTTAAATTTGCAAATTATAGCTTCCATGTTTGTGGCAAAATTATTTTGGGTGGGTTATTGATGGATTTGATTGCGCTTTACAGCTGCATCATTTTATCGTCTTAGCCACCCTTTGGTTTTGGAAAGCTACGGCGGTGTAATTAAGGAAATGTATAGAATCGTCAATAAAAATATTACAGACAGATTTACAGCGAAATAATGCATTAACACCTCAATTTTTGCATGCATTTTAGAGACGGTAACATTGGTCTACAGATTGGTGTTGTTTCATCGCTTCAACGTCCCATAGGTTGCTGAGCACTGAAATTTAAATGTTGAGATGTCATAAGCTATTATTTGCGATTGTATAGCCAAGTACTTTTGCACGTAACCAAAGCGCCGCTGATCGAAACATAGTACATACGCCGGGCGGATCGTTTCTCTCTATCGCATTCTGTGTTTGACCCGTGTCTTTTGCGACTTTTGTTGCCGAGATAATAAAAGGTCGGTAATTTGCAAACGATGTTTGCAGGTAAATTTTCGTGGCGGAACAGGGGTGCACGTGCGCAACGTGCAGTTGTGACCAGAGTTTTATTCCTGTGCAACATTGCCAGTGGTGTGGTCTCCAGCCTGACACCATTTTTAGCTTTTAATAGGTCCAGGCGTTTTCTCAAGCCTATAACAGGTAATACTCTTCCTGACACCCCTGACGCGGACACGTGTCACGCGCCGTGCTGACCCCTGCAAATGAGAAAAAAACCATGTAAATAATCATATGTCATTTTGCTGGGGCTATCATATGGCGAAAGACCGCTTGTCAATCGGATGCGGGGTTAAAGATATAAGCTTCTGACCAAAGCGTCGCTGGTCTGGCGCGGGCCTGGGCCGGGCCCGGCCGGCCGGGCCCGGCCGGGTCGGCCGCCTTATAATGTGAGAAAAAAATATCCGATAGTCAATGAGGACTCGCTTCCCGCGCGTTCGCGCCTTTATCGCTCAGGTAATTAACTCTGACGTATGACGCTATGCCAACGTCCCCTTTATTACATAGTTACGAAACAATTTAAGTATTAGCTATCCTTTACTATGTGTAGTAATAATATCGCACTCTAGCGCTTGTCGGTCGATGCCGCAGCGACCAGCTGTTTACGGGTGAGGTCACCGGGTCAGCGCCCGCGGCGCTGGGCCGGCCGAGGAGCAGCGGAGTCGGACCGGCGGCGGCGCAAGTCGGTTGGCGCCAGGATTACCGTGGCGTCAGGCTGGGGTATTCGCGCGTGGTGCAGCTGCGGGGAGCGGGGCAACTGCACCTTTTCTTTGTTCAGTGCAAGGGTGGATCGATTTTTTTTCCGAAGGAGAGTGTCGGGTTGAAGTCGGCCTCTATGTCGGCTGGACTCGGTCAGACCTGCGACAATAAGCGGGTATTCTGAACGTCGGCATGTTTGTTTTTTGCATATCAGTCAGCTTAATCCCGGCCATTGACTGGGGTCTGATTCTGAACACCATTGACTGGGGGAGGCGTTAAACGCCCCCAGGTTATCTTCCGACCAATGATCGCAGCGAGCGCGCAATGCGGCATTCGAATCTACTCATTGAGATGACTCTATAGGCATCTTCGGAAATTTCAATTGAGTGTCACATGTCAGGTCAACAGTCAGGTCAAAGGTCAAAAATAAAATGTATTTTCGGTGTATGAGCCATACTTTCCATCCAAAGCTTCGATTGCAAGCATAAAGTTACCTAAACAAACGCCCGTTCCCTTAAACACGTAAGATACACAATCCCGGATGATCGCAGGAAGTGAGATTAGTTGCAAAGATCAAGCGTCGAGTTCAGCGTAACGAAGGTCCTATATGGTTTGTGTCGCAAATATATTTTATCCTTACGAAAGTTTGAATACGACAATGATCAATGGATTCTTTAATATCGATGGAAGGCTGAAAAATGTATACTTCAATTTTTGACACAAAACGTCAATGTATAAGAGTAAGTTCAAGGTAATTGGTCAAATACAAGGTATTTTTTATAATGATAGTATAAACCAATAAGACATCGTTTCAGTATCCTAGTTTGTCTAATGCAGTGGATGTTTCATTTATTTTATTTTATCTTGTCAAGTATAAAGCAAAAAATTAAATGCATGTTCAAATGTGACTAGTTACCTTACACTGTCAATTGCGCTATCGTGCAAAATAATCTTGACGAACATCTCAGTTGAAAAATTGACTGTAATATCTTTTGGAAAGTTTGCGTATTGAAGTGCTTGGTTGCATATAGTTCTCAGTACATTTTTCCTGGTTATTTTGCAATTTCCTGAAATTTGTTGAAATTTATTAGTATTTTCAAAAAATATGTTTTGTGTACTTTGCTTTTGGGTGGTAAAATATCCCACAGAATCTATGGCGGAGTCCCTTGAGACTGCCATTTTTGCCCAGCCATGTCAATTTTCAGTCTTTATCAGTATTTTCGGATTGCATTTGGCTTTGATTTTTGTGTCTATTGTACGGTCTATTATAAGTTTATCCTTGGCTTCGTTTAATATGAATTCCGGGTTTGTTATGAGATCATTAATTCGCTATATTTGAAAATGTCAATGAAAATTCAATGTTTTATTTTTTTGCAGCTAGAGTTGACGTGAAATTGATGTAGAATAAGGTACCCGAAGTTTCACGTTGATAGCGGTAATCGTTTTTTAGTTAGGACGAAAAAACTGCAGGGGGGGGGGCGTTAAACGCCCCCCAGTCAATGCCGGGTTAAGTAGTCTGGTTTGTGAATTGTGGTAGACAACTTTAGTACCCTCCTCGAATTGGCCTCTGCTGTCTGGCTCCCCTAAGTGCCTCCATCTGTTTTGTCTCCTCTAATTGTTCTGTCAAGAATCGGGCACAAAGAAACTCGGAAATAAACGACGTGGCTGACAAAGAATATATGATAACGCGATTGTTGAAATTGTCTAGCAGTCCGCAAAAAGCAAGAAGGTATGAGAGAAGTTGAGCATCTTTGATTTCCAAAGCTATGACTTGTTTAGTTGTATGTTGTTTTACAATGGAGCATCAACAGTGAACACCCTCGTTCATCACAATCTGCCCATCCTCTGAGCTCGAAACGAGACGCATTTTTGATATAAATAACTTTATTGACGATGAAAAAGCAAACGCTTGTTCGGAACTGTCAGCGGGTCTGGATCGTTGTGCCGGGCCGGAGTGCTGAGTCAGACAGATGGATGAAAGAGTGCGACGCCCCCTCCACCAACACGGAACCGCGACCAAATCAAAGGAACAACCGAGCTCGTAGGACGTCTCTGCAGACAGACCAAGGCACTGAAGGGCCCACCGGCCGACCGACGCCTCACATACCTCTGCCGCACCTCGGCAGAGATGTCACAGAGCCGAGGTCCGGCCCTGCGCTGCGACGCACGCGTGCGCACAAGGTGAAATGTCACGAAAAATGACTCCGAATAAGGCGAAACAAGCGCTGGAACAACGCGTGTGGAGTATTGATATGCATAACTCTGTGCACGTGCACGCACGCGTCGCAGTCAGGCTCGAAAGAGGTCGCAGGTCCGCCGGTGTGGCCCCCGTCGAGGCTGGTCAAGGGGGCGTCAGCACAGTGAGAAAGCCGCACGCTGGAAATGCCGCCCCGGCGCGCCGAGCTGTAGATAGCCACTAGTTGGCTCACCGGCCGCAGCGTGGCGCTGCGGTCGCCAGGGCGCTCCAAACTACGAGCAAGAGGCGGCCACGCCGCCGGGTAGACAAGGGAACAGACTATAGAGGGGAAGGAGAGAGAGAGAGAAGAGACTCGCCCCAGATCGCCTCTCCCCCAGAGGGATTGACTCCTGCTGCTCTGGATAAGCAGCCGTTTCTCTGCTTTTGCTCTGAGACGAACCCGAACAGGACAGGTGGACACCGGGATAGATCTGCTGATCAGTCGGATGGCGACAAAGATGAGGTTAGAGTCGGCAAGACACTGCCTACACGGCATTCGATGTACACGCAGCAAAACGCAGCACGCCGCCACTCGAGCTGGCAGCCGAAAAGAGACAATAAAGTGCATAACAACTGGCACATGCCCGCAACGACCTCGACGCAAAACAATTTGATTATATTCTGAAAACATCACGTCACATCGCATGACGTCGCGCACGTACTCATGAATAACTGCGCCAAGAGTTGGACTTGATACAGCGACAGACCGATTAGAACGCCGCCTCCACGGGAGGCGAGAAGACTAACCCAACATCACACAGCAAAAATATGCACGTTTCATGATTCCACCAAAAACTGGACGATATGATATTCAAAAACATGTCGCGCCCATGTGTGCGTCTCCGTTTTCCTTGCTGGGCCACCCGGCAGGGCGGGGAGGCGTCGAGCACGTGCCGTCCGATCCGCTCAGGTACGGTGTGATGGCAGGCAGATTTCAGCGCTGGTGACCCGGTCTGGGGGCGAGGGCGGGGCCGCTAGCCACCTGGTGGCGCCGTCCCGAACTGCTGGGGAGAGATCGCCGAGCCTCCCCACTACCTCAGGAGGGAAGGGATACAGAGATAGAGAGAGGAGAGAAAGATGGATAGGTAAAGTTCAACAATGTGAGCGCAGTGCCCACGTCAACAATGGCAATGTAGATAACTGTAGACATTATCTATGTACAGCACTATGTACAACCACATAAGAAATTCAATATAAAAGTGTATGATGGGCTACTCTCGAAGAATCGTTGGATACGCAAGAACAAGTCAAGAGATCAAGGAGTCTGCCAGGGTAAATGATGACAATTTAATAACGGATACCCGACAATGACTAGTAATATTGGACAAGTCGCTGACACCACTAGCGACACATTGCGAGCCCATTACATACTCAGCAATCCAAACCGCCGCCAACCACAGTGTACTCGTCAAAGTCAATGCCAACGTATCTGACAGGGCAGCAACCGCTCGGGGAGGGGGCAGGGGCGGCCACCGTCGCCGCCCCCGCCCCCGCCGCGCGCCGCCACCGCGAAGACAACAACCAAACAGTGTGTGTGCGCGGAGAAGTCGCGGGTTTGAGCGGGGTGCAGGAGCGGACTGGTGACGTAGGTGGGACTGGTGACGTCATCGAAGGACGGAGCAGCGCTGCCGTTTGGCACTAGAGGTGCAGCTTCTCTCGGCGGCTAGTATACATCCCCTCCTGCCCAGCTATAATTTGATCCAGCCCACAAAGGCTGCATAATCGCGTTTTAATTCAACATCTGGCCACATCACAAGCTCTACAGCTTTAGTTCAAAGGAATTCCGTCTACGAAATTCAGCACTAACAATTCAGCTCGCCGATTCAGACTTAGCTACCGGAGTGGGCCGCTCCATTTCACGGTTGCACCTCTATTTGGCACAGCGTCGACGCGACGCCCGCTCGCCCCGCCGCTCGGCCGACCCTCTGGAAGCAGCTGCAGACAGACCGACGTCCAGTCCAGCACCACTGGCGGCTCCACCTCCCGCCGGTATCACTGGACTGTCGCCCGCGGGTGGGGCAGCGCCCCGGCCCCCTGTCTGTGCGTGCGAGGTGCGTGCCGCTGTCCGACCGGCGACCAACGACCGCCGACCGCCGACCGCCGACCGCCGACCGCCGACCGCCGACCGCCGACCGCCGACCGCCGACCACCGACCGCCGACCGCCGACCGCCGACCACCGACCGCCGGCCGTATCACAGGGGTGGAAGTGACGGCGGCCGAGCCCGAGCCGGAAGCGATGCGAGCCGCTCTCAGACTCCACCACGCATTGAGCTCAACAGGAAGCTTGGCACTTGGCTCCGTTTCGTGCGGCGAAACAGAGAGACGGCGTCTGAAAACAGGCCAGGCGACTATTGGTTAGTGTCGGGCCGATGACAGGGACAACTATTAGACAACTATTACGGGGACGGCAGGAACAGGGAAGCAGGGAATGAAAATCAGAAGGCTGACTGGGGCAGTGGCCATGGTGGATTACCGTACCCGTGAAGGTACCAAACAAGTAACTTTTCAGGTCTCAGATTACTTAGAGCGATGACGATTTCAGTTGTTTGAATTGGTGGCTCGGGCTCTATAAACGTCTCAAGCACCGAAACTGTGAGGCTATTTGACAGCTCGACATGTGATAGATCAGCAATGAACATCTACACAGTTGCGCATGCCACCGGCCACCTCTGCATAGGTACCATATCCGAGAGGGAAGGATAGGAAGTACAAAATGTCGCTGTAAAACCAGAAGAACCAAAGACTTTTAGAAGAAATAGTGAAAGCGGTTCGAAGCAGGGACACTTTTATCTAAAACATGTGTTGGGATAGATATGGGATATTTACGAAATGTGATGGAAGCGATGCTTAGGTTTTTATCTCTAAGAGTTCTATTCACAGGGCTATAACAAGCAGTGAAACAAAAGTGCATTTCATTAACCCGCGCCATAATAGGCCTCTTAAGCAGCTTCGCCCTGGTGAGGGGGGAGGGGGGTCGAAATGACCCCAATAACACGCAAACTAAAAAGACTATAAAGACGCAAACACATTTTTTGAAAACTTCCGACAAGGACATTCAAAGTTGCTTGGGACATTTTGTGGGCTCAGGTCAATATTGAGATCACCAGAGGTCATTTAAGATCAAATTATTCAAGCACAAAACATTACTTCAGAAACCACCAAATATCTTGGGAACTATGATGCTTAGGAACAAGCAAGAACAAAACAACCACAATATAAATATCTTTAAAAAGCTATCACCGTAAGTATTTTCAGATTTTGGCTTAAGTCTTTTAGGCCTCCACAGGTCACCAAAGGTCACAATGTAATTTAAGCGTTTGTCGTGATTAACTTTGAATTGGTTAGACATGAAACAATAATTTAACCACCGTCGTACTTGTCTTGTTAAGACGTTTTGAAACATAATNAGGCCGACTGTGGGCGCCCTCAGGTAGGCCGAAGACCATCTCACGCCAACCAAGGGCATCTTATAGCGACGGCGAGGCTCTCAGACTACTGAGGGCCTCCACAGACTGTTTTAAATTCGACTAGGAAGTCCCTCAGGCCGACCATGAGTCCCTCATGCCGACTGTGGGACCCCTTGAGCCGAATATGGGCCCTCTCAGGCCGGTCAAGGGCCACGCGACCGCGGGCCCCCTTAGACAGTCCTTCTAAGTCGGCATGGGGAGTCCTCAGGCCGACTGATGGTCCTTCAGACCAACCGAGGGTCATATTAGGCCGACCGAGGGCCCCCAATACAGGCTGTGGCCCCACAGGACGACTGTGAGCCCCCAGGCCGACTCTGGGCACCATCAGGCCGTCCAAGATCCGTTGCAGGACAAACGATAGTCTCTGGCCGACCGAGGGCCCCTTCAGACCATCTTTAAGTCGGCATGGATCACCCATGATGACTCGAAGACTCGGTTTATAACTCGGTTTATAACTCGGTTTTGTCTCGGTTTATAAATATATTTGGATAAACCCCCTATTTTGGGCATGTATAGGCCCCATTCTGTACCTATGATCGCTCCGTTTTTCTCTGCGCTTAGAGGACCCCGCCAAGTTTTTATTGTAGTGTTGACCCCCCGGAGCCACAACATTTTTAACATCCAGGGGCCCCAAAGGGTCAAGAACGCCCTCCACAGGATCTCCAGCCCTGAGATCAGGGGTGGCGCCCAATGCAAGATGGGGGAGGGGAGGTGCCGGAGATTTCGCCCCCAGTAAGTTAGGCAAGGGAGCAAAATAATTCTCCCTGCAAGAAGGCAGAATGCCCCACCAAAATCTAGGGAGCCCCTTGCCTTGTCCCCTCAGGCCGATTCGTCGGCCTGAGGGGCACTCAATTTGGTCTGGGAGCCCTATTCCGCTTGAGGGGCACTCCTTCGGTCTGAAGGGGCCTTCGCAACACTTTTTCGTGTGAGGGGCCCTGTCGGTTGAGGGGCCCTCAGTCGGCCTGGAGAATATCGATAAATCTATGGGTTCTCTGTTGGCCTGAGGTGGTGGTAGGAGGGCCCCTTTGGTACTTGGTAGCCTAACGGGCCCTTAGCCAGCTTGAAGAACTATTTGTCGACTTTAGGGGGCCCTCTGACATGACGGCCAGAGGAGGCCATCTGACCCCCTAAAGGGACCCTCGCTTAGCTTGAAGAGGCCCTTGACGGTCTGAGGAGGTTCTCTGTCGGTCTGAGTGAGCACTATGTCGACCTGAGGGGCCTCTGTCACCCTGAGAGGGCTTCGATAAGCTTGAGAGGTAATTGGTCTACCTGAGCCTCAGCGTCCCCTATATCGGCTTGAAGGGCCCTCTATCAGTCTGAGGGCCTGAGGGACTGTCGGCCTAAGGAGGCCCTCTGTTGGCCAGAGGGCAGCCTGAAGCCTCGAAGGCCGACAGTGACCTCCGGATGGCCCGCTCTGACCTCCATAGGGCCCACTCTGCCCTCCTGAGGTCCCGCTCTGACCTCCAGAGGGCCCGCTCTGACCTTCAGAGTCCAGGGGGCCCACTCGGACCTTCAGAGGGCACACTCTGACTTATAAAGGGCCCGCTCTGATCTCCAGAGGACCCACTCTGACCTCCAGAGAGCTCGCTCTGACCTCCAGAGGGCTCGCTCTGACCTCCAGAGGGCTCGCTCTGACCTCCAGAGGGCCCACTCTGACCTTCGGAGTCCAGAGGGCCCACTCTGACCCCCAAAGGACGACCTCCAGAGGGCTCGCTCTGACCTCCAGAGGGCCCGCTCTGACCTCCTGAGGGATCTGACCTCCAGAGGGCCTACTCTGACCTCCAGAGGGCCAGCTCTGACCTCCAGAGGGCCAGCTCTGACCTCCAGAGGGCCAGCTCTGACCTTCAGAGGGCCCGCTCTGACCTACAGAGGGCGCACTCTGACCTACAGAGGGTCCACTCTGACCTCCAGAGGGCCCACTCTGACCTCCAGGGTCCCACTCTGATCTCCAGAGGGCCCGCTCTGACCTTGAGATAGCACACTCTATTCACCAGAGTGATCAATCAACCCATGCTCAGAGGGCCCGCTCTCACATTCACATAGCTTTTTCTCTCTTTTTGCTTCTTTTTCCTCTACGGCAGAGGGCCCCTCACCCAATTTTCATTTATTACAGGACCCCCAGACCCCAGTTTTTGACGGATCTGGGCCCGGGGGTCTAGACCGACCCCCCCCCGAAGCGCCGCCCGCCCGGGACGCGCGGCCCGCCTCCGCGTCGCGCGCGTGCCGGCGGCTCCGCCCCGCCGCGCCGGCCCGCCCGCCCCCCCCCCCGCCCGCCGCCACCCCCCCCCCGCCCGCCCTCCCGCGCCCCGCCGCCCCCCCAGGATTTCAGCGCTGTCCCTGAGGCGAGTGTTAATTTTTCAAGGGCTGGCTAGACACGAGTGTATCATGGCCTGCCGAGTTCGAAAGATGACGCGAACGAATGACGTGGACATCGCCCCTAAAACACCTAAAGTACCTAATCATCAATACCAAAATTTGCGTATTTTACATATGGAAATCCACACATAAAGATGTTGCAAAGGCATTGGCACCAGACAAAACGGCATAATACGTTTTGTTTAACCGTATTTCATCCGACCCTTCAATAAATGAAATTCGGTGACGCCTTGCGAGTTGTATGAGAAAACGTTATTATTGTTTACCTACGTATGTATATGCTACGGAAATGGTGTTATGGTGTTCTGTGTGTTTTAAAGTGATTTCCCCTATTTTTTACCCCAAAAAACGAAAAAAAAAATCCATAATTTTTCTCACGATTTTTTTCCGATTTTTTTTTTCCGAAAAAAAGTATTAAAAAATACGAAAAAAAATCGGAAAAAATCGTATTTTTAATCTCTAATGCCAAATAAGGTGAAAAGCCCAAATCAGTGAAGAAAAAAATGGGGTACCTTTTTGCCTTAAAAAGTTGTCCCCCCCCAACCGAGGGGCTGGATCCGCCCCTGGTAAAGCTAAAACAACATTACCTACATAGCCATGATACCATCCCTCCAACAAAGCGAACAACTGCTCTTATTATAAAACTTTAAGTACGTTTTGGGAAACTTGCATCGCATTCTAAATGTGCGCATTTTGAGCAGTTGTAGATAATCACGCACATCTCACAAAGCTCTCATTTTTCAGAAGAATGCCTGCAAAAGCCACCTAATCAACATGGCGTGGCAATGTGGCATGCTTAAGGGCGGATCCAGCCGTGGGTTTGGGGAGGTAAATTCAGTGGTGTATTTCCAAAAAGTTGCTGAGCGGGGGTAGCAGACCATCAGACGTCAGCGAAAAGTTGTTGACCGGGGTCGGCATCCCGTCGGCAACTGTATAGCTGTATTATACTTCGCGTCTTGGGGGCAGAGGCGTGGCCGATAATTTTAAGTAGGGCTCGGCTGAAGTGACGTTAAAATGTAACCACATTTGTATGCGCGTGTACTTGAGCCTTTGCAGTATTTGTAATGCTAATTGTCATGTTATAGTAGATACTTGTTACTTATCGCCGCCAAGCGGCGCGAAATTTTTACGTTTTTGCCCGATAAAACCCAGAAATGTAGGCGGTGGGTAGAAGCGCTGGCGAATCCAGCCGTCAGTTGGGGGAACTTTGTTTTTTGCAAAAAGGCACCCACATTTTTTCCTCCCCGGACTTGGACTGGTCACCCTTTTTAAGGTATTTGAGCTTAAAAAATCATTTTGTCAGAAAAAACACGCAAAAACGCGATAATTTGTAGCATATATGCTACGGAATATACACATAGGTATAAGTAGTACCTAATAACATTAATCTCAAACCGACACGCGGGAGCGTCGCCGATAGTGGGTCGGATGAAATTACAAAAAAACGTATTTGCAGCATTTCAATGTGGATTTCCATGTTTTAATAGTGCTTAAGTTATTTAGCGTCGCGAAGCGAAGCATTTTTTTTACAGTTTTGCCTGATAAGACCCAGAAATATAGACGGTGGGCCTCGGCCTTGTAGAGGATAAGTCACTGGCGGATCCAGAACCTGGGCATGGTGGGGGGGGCAAAATTTCGAAAAGTTTCATCAAATTCGAAAAACTCATCGGATTCGGTTTCCTTGTACCTTACTGAACGGTTTAATACAAATATGCCTTAGTAAAAGTTTATTAGATTTCCCTCTACAGTGGAATATATGTCAAATTTCGTCAATTTCAGGCAATATGGGGGGGGCTAACGCCCCTGCCGCCCCCCTCTGGATCCGCTAGTGGGATAAGTGACTAAAACATATTTGTATAAGCAATTTGCGAAACTTGCCGCGAAGCGGCGCGAAATATTCCCGTTTGTTTTACTGCGGATAGCTGGATTTTGACTGCTGAAAAGGCATTTTGACGATAAATTGTTATCTTTCCCGTTTTTGACGCCCATGGTGCCATGATATTTGCTGGATGGATAAAATATGTTGAGCTCCTGACCTTGCCCTTCAAGAAATTTAGTATTATGAAGTTTTTACTGCATATGGTATCACCCTGCCCAAATACCATATCCAAAATGTAAACATTCCACAACGGCGCAGCTGTGACATTTGTTCAAATGTATTGATTGAAGGGTTGGGCCATTTTTATTTTGAATTTAGGACATATCTCCAATATTTGAGGTGCTTCTGAGTGGTATAATAGCTTTAAAACAATGAGATAAATGCATTTTTAAAATATCGTTGCTCTGAAATAAGGTTAGGTGAGGCGTGACAGTTGAGGCCGCCAGTGGTAAGTTGCACTAAACAAAACAAACATGAATCTGGGTGCTGCTTCTTCAGTCAACCTAATCAGGTATCTATTGCCTTGAGTCAACCATTGATCAAAGTAAATAGTCACTATTCAAATTCATGCACCAGTTCAGTTTAACTACCATAACACCGATCATAACTCATAATGTAATACCATATTTGTCATGCTTCTGTTGGTGTATTTAGATGCAGGCAGACTCAGAGTCTCAACTCAAAAGCATTGGCATCATGGAATATCTTTTTGCAGTCCAGAGATTGTGCTTGGTGCTTAGGTCCTATCTCTAGGCATACCTAACCTTGGGTCAAAATATAAACGTTACCGAGCGTTTTTAGGCGTTTCAAAACTTAACTTTTTTATCACTAAACTTTTTTATCACTAAGTTAACTGATTGGACATATTGCCTGTTTCCAGACACTATTCTGTACCATTACCTTAAAATTTCTTCCCAGAGTGGGAGTCGCTCAGGAGCGCCATAATCCCGCCTGCCGCCATTAGTGTGTTTCATGTGACTGAGTGTATGAACTATGAACCATGAATCAGAGCTGCAGTTTTATGTCAGTAGGGGCCAGCCTAGTTTTGCTGGCTGGATGGAGTTTATGTGGCACAGCCTTCAGCCGTCAGCGGTATTTCAACACATCCCTATGTGGCTAGGGATTAGCGCGAGTCAGGATAAGCTTGGGTGTGGTTTTCAAATGAGACGGAGATTGACAAAATACTGCAGCTCTAAATGATAATACTGCAGCGTCAATTTAGTAGTGGTGTTAATGTCTTTTCAATATGCATTTCAATTGAATGTCTTCATCCTCTCCCTATAACCCCTTATCTTGTCTATACTAACAGACTTTGCTGCATTAGTTATTAGTTACAGAATCCCTATAAGATACCCACCATTGGATACAAAATATCACATTTAGTAACTATGGATGTCTTCCCCATGACATTTTGCACTATACACTTCTGACCCAGCTGTTTTGCATGAACTGTTGCTAATGATTTACTGTCGGCTTTTCCACTGCAGGCTGCTTCATTGTGAAATAAGATCATTATAGGAGAATGTTTTGCAGTCAGTTTTAGTTGCATGGCTATTGATGTCATTATGAAACTGGCCCAGAGGAACAAAGATAGTGCTATGTTGCCTCTAAATGAAGAATATGAAGAGACAATAGCATCATTAAAAGCTGAGATCAGCAAATTTTGGGTAAGTGACTATGTGTCTGGACTCTGGAAGAAGTATTCAACAGCATTTTCATACTTTTTTGTGTCCCTGCTTGTAACATGACATACATACCATCCAGTCTTTTCACCTTGGTGGAGTAAGCAATAGGCATGTTGTAATTGATTTAGTTGTGAGTCCAACTGCTGGTGTTATAAGGTTCTAAGAATAGCCCAATTCAGTGTGGAGAGACCTGGCGATATACACAACAATATACAACTGCTGGGAGTTGTTCAACTTTTGTTGTTTTACAGTTGTTTAACATATCTGTTTTGATTGAAATGGTCAAATTACATTGAATTCAATTTCAAACAATTATGCAGATCATTGAGATATGCTTAGGATTGTCATATGAACTTCACACATAAAGAGCCTATCATAAGAGTATTGTGTGCCACTCCTGCAGGATGAGCTGGATCGTCTTCAGGCGCAGGTGAAGCAGGTGACTGCTGAGAATGAGGCGCTGACCGCCCAGCTGGGAGACGTCTCTCGCCTCCCGACAGCAGCAGTGCCAGTGACGACTCACAGCGCTGCCACCGGCACCCAGCAGCTGCAGTTGGAGACGGTTATCAAGGTATGCGGGAGTCGTCGTTAGTGAGTTTGTTCAGTGTAGTGGCGCTAGGGGTGCCGAGACTGCCCAGTCTGTCTGTCTGTTTATTCTTAGTGATGCAATGTGTTCCTAGAGCTCACTCCACAGCCGAAAGTAGGAAGTGTCGCTAACCTCATTACCATTCCACAAAAAATGTGCCTTTATTATTTTTATGATGGTTTCAGATGGAAATTGAAACACCTTCTTGATGGTCTGATGTTCCGATGGTTTCTGATGGCCTGATAATGTATGATGGTCTGCTGGTCTGATTGTCTCTGATGGTCTCTGATAGTTTAAGTTGTAAATTGGAACACCCTTCTGGTGGTTTCTGATGATCTGATGGCCTGATGGTCTGAAGGTCTGATGGTGATGGTCTGTGATGAGTGATAATCTGATGATTTTAGCAAAAAATATAAATAAATAGCTTCACACTTCACTTTCAGGCATACGCCGACTTATTAAAAAGGTGCAAAATACAACGTACTCAATCTGAACTCTCTCAAAATCAACTTTCACGATTTGGACTCACCAGAATCTCCTCCCTTGCGCTTCCTCGTATAGACCTCAAGTGCGTATTCTAACACACTGCATCACAACATATTCACACCATTATAGTGTATCGGGTAATTTCAGAGTGATGGACATTGCAACCGGAGTGATCCAAACCATAAGGTGCGCGTTGCACAACGCGCAATCTCCCTTCGCCGACCATGAAATTGGAGTGCTGTCATCTGATGGTCTAAGTGTCATCATTCTGATGGTCTGATGGACGACTTTCCTGATGGTCCGCTGGTCTGATGGTTTCCGTGACGGTCTGGTGTTGCATCCTCACACCATCAGACCATTAGACCATCAAGAGACCATTCGACCATTCAGGAATCACCATCAATCCATTGGAAATATATCATCAGAAACCATCAGAACCATCAAGACCAACCAGGAAAATGGTCTAAGATTAACCATCAAGACTATCTACAATACCATCAGACAAATTTTTGATAAACTTTTACGGGACGGTTTCGAATAGGCAATATTTGGACTGGTGTGCTATCATGCACAGTAATGGTATAAATGTATGTTTGCACTGTACTAGTGCATGATGGCAGATGAAGCAGACGGAGCGAGTTATTTCATTTCGTCCCCGGCAACTGATAGGCAAAAGCATTGTTTTTGTTGCATATTAAAACAACACTTACCTGCATTCTGTGGCATTTAGTTATTTTTTATTTCTGATTCTCACCTGTGAAGGTGATATCCGAAAGTCAAAGCACGTGCTTATCAATTCGGCCTGGTATTGATTCTTGTGTTTATTTATCGATGAATGACAGTTTCTGTTGTTGGTGTCAAATATTTTTCACTAGCCTATACCATGTGTTATTTTACGATAAAATATAGTGTATACATTGCAATATCAGTGGCAGTGAAACGGTAGTTATCCCTGACATCCACGCAAGCAAGCAAGCGAGCAAGCAAGCAAGCAACTGACGAATCGGATTTTGCCCATCTGTAAGACTACGTTAGTGAGGCCGCTTCGCGGCCTCACTCACTCCGTCTGAATAAATGCGTTCACAAGTTAGTCGACGGCATAATTAGGGTAGCTTTGTATAAGGTCATCAACAATGACTGAAGGTGACGTGTCGCTGAACTTCGTGACACCGAAGCACGTCCACATGAGCTGATCAGTGTCTGTCTGTCGGACAGGAGCGTGACTCTGCGGTGCAGCTGTGGCAGGCGGGGTTGAAGGAGGTGGATGAGCTGACTAGTGTCTGTCTGACAGGAGCGTGACTCTGCGGTGCAGCTGTGGCAGGCGGGACTGAATGAGGTGGAGCGTCTGGAAGTGGCCCTGACCGCGGCCAGAGCGGATAGATCCGATGAGAGATGGCAGAGATACACGGAACAGGTGAGAGTACGCGTCACCTCCCCCTGGCTGTCACCTCCTCCCATGTCTCCTCAGCTCCTGTCTCCTCATCGTAACCGCTGAACATGGCTGCCAGACATGTGCTCAGATCCCAAAAACGAATCCTGTGATATGATCTCTGGAATCTGGATCCCGGATCCACTTTGATCATAGTTCCATCTCCACAATTTGTCGATGGATCCACTGGGATCATAAGTCAGTCTTCAACATTGGTCGACGGATCCGCCGGGATCCAAGATCTCAGACTCAATTTTGCACTGGGATCCGAGTCCCGCCATTATACAGATACGTATTTTCGGAACCCATATTTAAAGTAATTGACAGTATTTTTCAGTTTGTTTTAAATAGAACTAGTATGGTATGGGCGTATGCCTTTAGTTAGATTTTGTCCAGAAACACTATAATTATGGCATAACTTATATGTCGGATCCGAGATCCGTTAGGATCAGATCCATTTTCATTGTTTATTATGTGATCCAAGATCCGTTGCCAAATTTAATCAAGGGATCTACTGGGATCCTAGATCCACTGTTGTATTTGGTCGTGGGATCCAGTGAAATCATAGATCCAACATTGCGTTTCGCCGAAAGATCCTCTGGGATCATAGATCCTTCTTTCAGATCCATGCACATGTCTGATGGCTGCTACCGAACACAACGATGCGTGTTACTTTTACGATGCTTTTTTGTTAGTGCTGTCAAATTTACTGCATTGTCCGTTTCTCCTGGTTTTCGCTTTGAACATATCATTAAAGGGATTATACGGGTTTCCGTCCTGAGAGGAAATGCACTCTTTTGCAGTTGTATGTGCTTAAACACGTTTAGACATTGAGAGTGACCTGCGTTCTCATTTAATCCATTATTTCAGCATTTATCAGCGTTTAAACTTTGACTTTTTCAAGACTTGTATCTGGTAACGAGTACTTGATCGGGATTACTGTCACCACTTTTTAATATCTCTATCCTTGGTTCCGGGTGGTTCCGGGCGTAGGCAGAGACCGCTGCTATACCTCGCAAGTACTGCAAAAGTCGCGGTGGCATCACCGAGCTTTGAAACGTCCTTACGTAAAGAAAGATCAATTTTCCCAGGAAAAATGTGGTAACCGTGGGCCTTCTACCACCTTGATAATCTACGTTTTACTATGTAACTTCAATTATTCTGGGAAAAACCCGTATAATCCCTTTAAGGAAAGCTATGTGCTTTAACAATTTCAGTTTGCATCCTTCGAGTACTCGGATTTTCATTGAGCATCCTTTTTCAAATTCAAATAACAAGAATACATGCGCATATTTGAGTAAGTCATTTGCAAATTAAGAAAGTTGATGCTCATTTGAATCTGGCTGTGTCCGGCCGTCGCAGTGCTTGAGGCGTCGTTGCTAAGCAGTCGCAGTGCTTGAGGCGTCGTTGCTAAGCAGTCGCAGTGTTTGAGGTGTCGTTGCTAAGCAGCTGTATCCGGGCAGCGCACGGCGCTCAGCGCTCAATACAAAAAATCGTAACAGCTATATACAGTTAACTTACTGTCCGAAGCATCGACAAAAATCAGGACACTGGTGCATGCGGGTATGTGTCCGTCATGCGTGTGCGCATGTGTGAGTATGATTGTGTGAGTATGCCTCAATGTAAAGGCACTGAGCCTGCGGCCCCATCCCGCCTCGTTCCCCGTCCTGGGCCACACCGGGCCGACAATACTGCAGAGCAGTTCAGCAGCTCGTTACGCCGTGGGCGGGAGGCGTGGCCGTCACCGGCCTCCCGTCGACGCTGGCCGGCTCATTAGCTGCACTGGCTGGGAATAGGAACGGCTGGCTAGTCGATCCTGCTAACCCGACACCGGTCCGATCCTACACTCTACCCGACACCGGGGCCCGACACATCTGCCCTGCCCCTCACCCGGCCCGACACCCCGGTTCGGCACCCCGGCCTGACACACCGACCCGACACCCCGGCCCGACACACCGTGACCGGGCACGCCTCCGAGACAGGGTCGGTGTCCCCGGCGGACCGGCCGGTCGCGCTCTTTACCTTGCCGGTGTATTAGCGGATAATGGAGCGGTGGGCGGGGCGACACAGCCCCCTGGCGAGCTGCAGATGTGTGCCGTGAAAGGAGTTGTGTCGCTGAATGGCGCTCAATGGCGAGGTGCGGTAATTAGCGTCTGTTGGTGGGACGAAGAACGTGCCCTGCTGTACAGCGATCCGCCGCTATTGCGATGTTATGCCGACGGTTTTAAGGATGTGCTTATTTATACGTGTAGGGGGCTCATTATTCTGTAAACGAATGGCATGATGTTCTACAGGGTGGCCCGACAGAGGAAAGTGTTTGGACGTTTTGTCCCTTTTTAACCCGCGCCCCACTGGGCCTCTGCATTTCCTTCGCCCGACAGGGGGGGGGGGGGGGGGGGTGAACACCCCCCTCTAACTCGGCTTCTTAACGGCACGTAGAACCAAACAAAAAAACCTGTTCGAACCTTATCCACAATAATCATTTTCGAAACTAATTTCGGACTTTTTTTCGCTCAAACGTCAAAACTCAGGTCACCAGAGGTCATCGATGGTCAAATTTTCCAATTTTAGGACATCGCTCCAGAAACCCCCAAATATCTCAGAAACTATGCTATCTAGAAGCGAACGTTAAAAAAGCAATCGCTAGCTATTGAAATTTGCAATCGCATGTATGTCCTCAAAATTGACAGGTCAATAGTTTAGGCTCTAGAGGTCATTAAAGTCCAAAATAATAATTTTTGGGAAAAAAAAAATCGCGAATTACTTCTTACCTAACAAAGATAACGCGATACTGTTTACGCCATCGTGTTTGTCTCGTCAAGGCGCTTTGAATTATGTCAAATTTGATCATGTAGGCAAACTAAAAAAAATGACCTCGGTCAAGGCTCAAGTGGTGACCCAAGTTGGCATGTTGCATATCAGGAGATGTGTTCTTGACGAGACAAACCAATGTGAAAGTTTACACTTCTCTAATCTTCTTCTTAACCCGCAGGGGCATCGCTTCGGCCGGTGTAAGGGGAGTAGCGCCCCCTCGGTCCCAGCTAACCCCTCCTCTCCATCCCCCTTCACAACTTACCTGTCCAGCCCATTCAATTTGCATCCCCGTAACAAGTCTGAACCCCTCTCCCCACTCAGTTTTTCTAGAGCGTCCGCGCTGAAGCCTCCGTTTTCTGCGGTGTTTGACGGTCGGGTGCTAGTCGCCCGACCCCGAAAAGGCTTCCTTCTCGCCTCCGCAATGTGTTTGCCCTGGCCAATTACCATAGTGGTGGCAGGGGGCCGCCCTGGTCTTTTTATATTGGGCAAGGCTTTTCTGGCGACTAAGCGCGTCGACCGTACGCCGGAATGAGGGTCTGGGGGCTGAGCCCACCTACCGCCCGGGTTAAGTCGCGGTAGCGTGCAACACTCCTTTTGGCTCGGATTCCGAATCGGCCGGGGACACTCAGGTGAGGGGCGACAGCGCACCTGAGCAGCTTTTCTGTCCGCGGCTCCTGCCTGCCCGTTGGGGGGCCGCGGGCGCCTGGCTCTTGCGCTGTCTTGCTGCCTCCCGCTACGGGCCAGCTGGTGTGAGCAGGGGCACGCCTTAGAGGCCGAATACACCCGTACCCCGGCAGGGCGGTCTAGGAGGGTAGATGCCAAAGCTATGCTCACTGAAGCCACCGTGGTCGACAGGGATCATCAACGCGGCTCATGAAGCGCGGTGAAGAAGGCACCCGCACCAGACGCGGGAGGCTAGATGAGCGTTCTCCTACTCTCCCGCTCTCGCGCTGCACTGGAGGCGGTCCGTCAAGGCCCTCCCGCTCAGGCAGCCCACCTCCAGGGTCCAGGCCTACGTAGCGGCGCCGTTATGTCGGGCCAGAAGTCGCCGGCTGAAGACACGTGGGCGGAGCGACTAGACCAACGCCCTGGTGGCTATGAAGTGGATCAGTCTCAGACCTCAACCAGCCCCTAGACCTCACCGCGCCTCAATCCTCCGGCCGTCACGCCGCGCCTCCGAACGCGCCTATCGGCTTTCGGCACCGAAAAGCCCCCTCTCCTCATCGAGCTCGAGAGAAGCACCGCCCAGCTCGCCCATCGGCTTCGGCCGCCCCTCTCCCATCGGCTTCGGCCACCCCTCTCCATCGGCTTCGGCGCGATGGCCGAACCGCTTCGTCTGGTGGTGTTGAACACCGCGCCCAGCGACCTGCACCGTTCCACTCCGGTGGGCAGGACAGAAAGAAGTGACGTAGGCGTTTCGGGCCAAACAGCGGAAACGTTCCTCTTGGTTGTGGCACCAGAGTTCTTGGTCACTGTCCTTGCGAGACCAGGAACTCTCCTCCTCTCGCCATTCCAGCGAAGGGAGGGATGTGACCGATTAGGTAAGGTCACTCGGTGTGCAGCTTCCGGGACGGTGGAGTCGAAGTTGAAGTTGTCAACAGTGCTCAGGCCGAGCCGAGCTCCTGACGTCACTCACTTCACTTACACGGTGAGGGACGAGACGCGGAAAGAGAGTGGTTCGTCTCCTATCAAAAGTCGAGGCGCACAGGACTAAAAAACTCGAGCGCAAAGGTTGTCATCAAACGTTTTGGATCTAAGGACGACATGAGTGACGAAAGATATTGCTGATGGGAACTCGCAGATTTCGGCGTGGACAAGCCGCGCGCCGGATCCTGTCAGAGAAAAGGGTGATGGTGGTGCCAACGCGAACCATGTCTTATCTTTAATCAGATCGACTTGCCAATGAAAATCGTCGATAGGGTATGTTAGGGGTCAAGGTGCGCCCTTTTATCCCTAGCCCCATGCGCTGTTTCCGGTGTCTCCGCTTCGGTCACACCAGAGACCGTTGTAAGAACCCGACGGTGTGCGGGAAGTGTTCATCCAGGGAACACACGGGTGAAAGCTGCACAGCTGGAACTCTGACGTGTGTCAACTGTGACCGTGGCCAGGCACCGCATGGTGCCTTTGACCCAAAGTGCCCTGCTTATCTTGCTGAGAAAGAGATAATGGCCATCAAAGTCTCTCAACAGCTCTCTTTCAGGGAAGCGAGAGATCGCTACCATGGCCACCCACCCAAAGAAATCCTATGCCAGTGCTCGAGTTAGGGAGACGCGCCAGTTCTGACCGGAAGGCGGAGATGTAAGCGGCGAACCTGGCGCAGCTTGTTTTCCACTCTGCAGTCTTTCGATGACTACGGCCAGTCACAGGAGGACTCAGTGTCCCCGTCGTCGTTTGTCCGGACTTCTCTCTCATCCACCACCGCCATGCCGCGACCGGTTGGCAACCGCGACGACCCGTCGAAAGTTCCCCGACCGGGCCTCACCGGTCGATTGATTCCCGCCCAGGATGATTGGATGGACCCTGGGGAGTCCAAAAGTCGACGGAGTCCGGTCCCCGTCAACCGATTCTGCACACGCCAAGAGCGTGACACCTTCTGCGCAGTCTTCCTTTGCGCCGTCCCGGTCCCCAGTCACGGCCGCGATCGAGGCGCTTGCGTCGGGGCGAGGAGGAGAGGCGTGCGCGTGAGGCCAAAACGCAGGCCGCCTGGTGGAGAAAGCGAGGGAGGCCTGACGCCCCCCCAGGATCTGATTCCGTTGTTTCAACGACTGCTCGTGACCCAGAGACACCGTCGGTCGTAAGGCTGTCTCTCATGGGCCCTCCTCCCCCTCTGCCGTCTCGGCCGTCGCCGGCAACTCCGCCTTCGGCGCCGAGACAGGTAGAGCCGCCCTCCGCCCCCAGTGGCACGTTCCCCCTAAGCGAACCCTGCCTTTGAGGGCCGGCCCAACGGTGAGAAGGTGATAGCCCCCGAGCGCGGCTCAGGTATATATTGAACCAGGCCGCAACAAGGTAAACGTGGTCTGGCTCCGAAGCCCTCCCGACGGTGAGTTGCGTCAGGGTTTCGTACTCCCGTGAGTGTTTGTAATCCTTGCCAGCCTTGTGATCTCACTTCGCCCTGGAAGGCGAGAGCTCTGACTTCTGGTTGGAGAGACAGAGAAACCTTTAAGTCGCCTCTAGCACAGCATTTCGACTGTTTTCATTTTACTCTTTACTCTGAACTATTTCAGATGTCCTTTGTGACTTTTTACCATTCTTTTTTAATCGTTTGTATGTTGGTGCGGCTTCTAGCGACTTTTAAAAAATAGCCCACATGCAGAGCATTTACATGGAACCTGTAGACGGTTAGGACAGGTCTCAGGAGCTGCAGCCTACTTGTAAGGCCGACAACGACCGGCTCGCAGTATGTCTCCAGGAAACGAAACTGTCGCCTGAGTCCTTCTTTTCCATGAAAGGATACTCAGTTTTCCGCAAGGATCTATCGGTAGACACGGTTGCGCACGGTGGAGTCCTTCTCGCCGTCCACCACACTGTACCTGCGAGACAACTCAGTTGCGTCCATGCGCAAGCGGGTTGTCTGCTCGCCTCCTCTTTATTCAACCGTGAGTAACGGTTATGCTCTATTTACTGTCCGCCAGTATGTCGCACTCCCTCTTCAGAGCTGCGACAGGTTGACCAACTGAGCTGCCGCCTCCGGTCTTGCTTTCTTAGGAGATTTAACTCTCATCAACTCTGCCTATGGGGGTGCAATAGCACTTGCGCCCGGTGGCGACTTTTATCGTTTTTAACGCTTATGAACAACTTGTTCTTTTTTTTAAACACCGGCCCCTCTCCTACTCTTTTCATTTTACCATGCTTCTTGCGGTAGCCACTTCCGTTTTTGGAACCTTCCAGTGTTGCCCAGTCCAAGCTAAATACACTATTTACTATTTTTCATTGGGTGTAAGCTGAGGACGGCCATGGGAGCGACATTTCCCGGTGATTTATGGTTAAGAAGTGCCAAAGGAGAGGCCTGTTCTGTGGAAGCTTGGCCGCTCGTTTGGAACAACTGAGGAAGGCAGATGGGGCGATTTTCAAGGCACGCCTTGAAGCAGTCTTCTCGGAAGGCCCCGCACAGTCGCCCTCCGTAGCGGAGATCACTGCTGCGATGGTGGATGCTGCTCAGGCATGTATTCCGAGGACGAGCGGCGTCCCCCGCCGTGTCCCCGTTCCATGGTGGACAGACGAGTGTCGTGTCGCCATCCGGGCACGCCGAAGAGCATTTAAAGCCTTTGATAGAAACTCAACAACAGTTAACAGATTAGCTTTTAAGAAAGGCCATTAGGTGCACATGCCCGGCGTAACCATTCCAGGAAGCCTTAAAAGATCGTTGCCTCTTGGTAGGGAGTACGTCGGCAGCGCTGAACCGTTTTCTCACCACTTCTTCTCGTGTGGTTCCCGCATTTTTTTACAATTAAAAACGTGATTTCTGCCGTTTTTCCTGCACCTTCGCTTCGCCGGACAAAGGTTGCTTGATAGGTAGCGTTGGAATGAGAGCTTTTTTATGCGTTCACGGTTTTGGTAGCCAACGGAGATCGCTCGTGTGATCAGAAGCATAGAACAGCCCAGTCCCCCATAACGCGTTTAGGAACAAAGGTGTTAATCGAACCATATTTTTTCTTGCGTTTTTGTTTTGAAAACGTTCGTTTGTGAGCCAAACCGGTCGGAACTTCTCCACCTCCGAACAAGTCTGACCTACAAACCAGCCTTTCTCTATGGCTGAGTTGAGGTTCATGCTGCTACAGCAAGCTTCGGTAAGGTGTCTGAGGAGTTCAACCGTTATGAGTACAAACGACCCATGATACGCCAGCCTTCCCCAGTGTGAACACTCGGAGGTTTTTTTCTCCTTTGCATTTTAATCGTAGGTGGGGCTTAGAAGGGCGGAGGGTTCCCGGGATATGCGCTCCTGGCGGAGAGGCTTGGTGGTTTGTGCCACTCCTTCAAACCCGGCAAACTAAAAGTGGGTTCTTGACCCACTTCATACAGGCCCACAAATTTCGCTTGACATCAATGTCTGTGCAAGCTGAATGGAGAAGGGCTTGGAACGTTTCGCTTCTTTTGATGGGGTTTTGTTTATAAAGAAGCAATCGAGATGTGTTTTTACACCAGCTCAGCTCGGTTTTAGGAAGGGTCTTAGGTACCGTCCGACACCTTATAACCTGAGAGACTTATACTGTTATTCCGCTCCGCTTTTTCAAGAGCTCGGCGTCACGGCGGTGCCGTTTTCTGTTGACGTACGAGGGCGCCTACGACACGACCGTTGGCGTCATGGAATCTTTTAAAAGGTTATATTAACCATGGATCCTGGGCCTGTTAGTCGCCTTTTTTACAGAAACTTTTTACTTGAACTGGTCCGAGGTGCGGTAGGAAATCGTTTTCTGATCGCCAGCCTGAGAATGGAGTGCCACTAGCGGTGGACGTTCTCAGCGTTGCCTTGTTTCCGCCCTTATGATTTAATTGATGTGGGACTTCAATGCTCTCTAGCCATTGGTCACTCATTATGTACGTACAGTGGACGATCTAGCCATTCTGCGTCGTGTAGTCTCGTCGGCCCATCACTGACACGTCAGCTGCAACTGGCTGTGACCCGTTTGGAAAGGTGGGCTACGGGCTACATCCAATGGCCTTCGTTTTTTCCACTAGAAAGACTGCTGCTATGCATTTTTGCCGACGAAACGGGGACATTGTGGAAATGTTCCTCTTCGAATTGTACGGTGAGGATATTCCCTCTACAACCGTCTGTCCGCTTTCTTGGAGTGGAGTTTGATAGCCGCCTGACCTATAGGCAGCATTTTAAAACGCTTAGAGACAAGTGTTCTAAAGCCCTCAACATTTTAAAGTGTGTTTCTCGGACCACGTATGGATCGGACAGAGCAACGCTCCTTCTGTACCGTTTCTTTGATTCGTTCAAAAGCTGGATATTATGTCGATCTTAGTTAAATATGACGGTGCACTTGCTCCACAAGGCAAGCGTTCAATTGGACACTGACTTCACCATACCGCGTTGCGGATTGTGACGGGGGCTTTCCGAACATCTCCTATCCACAGCATTCTGGCTGAAGTGCATGAACCACCGTTACGCCACAGGCGCAGCCTGCTCGGTATGCGCTATGCCTGCAAGCTGCGGCAGATGCCCACTCACCCGACCTACCAGCATGTGTTTTCTCAGCGTGTGTTGGCAGTGTTCCGGGACTGCAGGACGTTACGCACCACTCCGTTCTGTTTGAGGTCACGTGAACTGCTTGTTTCATGATGCGGATATTAGTTTGCGCGTGGAATCGCAAGTGACTTACACCGCTCGTTGTTTTCCACCATGGGAGCTGGTTACACCCACCAATTAATTACGTCTCTATGCGGTTTGTATAACGAAGAGTATACTTGCGCCGAGCGAGCTCCGCAGCCGGGCATTAGAGGTTAGTTATCAGGTCGTATGATTTAGTTATGTCACACTTAACATGACGGGTTCAATGCTGGAGCGGAGTCGGTGCTGCCGCATTTCGTTATGGGCCTAACACGCGCTCTTATCTCCTTGCCTCTCACACCACAGTGTATTCATTCGGATCCTAGTTCGTCGATTACACAAGCGTAGTTTTATTGATGGTCTGTCTGAAGGGTAATCACTCATAGGATCTTTTATAGCGACTCGCTTAGTATGCATTTGGCGTCTGAGTGTCTAATCCTTCTCATCCCTTTATTACAGGATATTTAGTTCGTCCTCACGTCCTCTAGACGTGCGGGGAAGTCGCATTGTCTTTGGATCCATGCACTGCACACCGTGGGCATAGCAGGGAAACGGCAAGGCAGATCAGGCTGCCAAAAAAGGGCCACGCAAAGCAGCGTGCACCCGTTCGCTCCGTTACTCTTGCACAGGACCTTTCCTGCATGTAAGGAGTACATGTGCAGAAAGTGGCAGTTGAATGGGACCCCGAAGGTTAGGGACCTCCAAAGCTAAGACTTGACAGTTCGCGACTTGCCCCGTGGCAATTCCGTCTCTCGCAAGTCAAGAGTGGAAGAAGATTTTCCCATGTGCCGAACGCAGAGTATCGGCCACCTGGTTTGCCACAAATACCTGCCTTTGTGGTAGGACTCGCCTCGTTCCTAGATGATGGGAGAAGTTTGAAAACAGTCGTCAGTGGTTGTGTTCCTGCGTCATCTTTGCCACATATGAATCGGACTAAGGTTCTTTTGGTTCCAACGTTCTTAAGTTTGCAGAGTTCCTCAGCGAACGAATTCGGTTATTTCGAGGTTCATTTTCTGCTGTTCGTTTTTTCTGTGATCTTCTCCGTTCTTAGTTGTTCGTGTTATGGTCTTATTGTGTTTTGCAGTTTGACTTTCCGTTTTCGCTGGAGTTTTCACGTCACCTACTCACTGGGTGTGTTACTGATTGTTTAGCCCCTACTTACCCCTTGTTGGATTCAGTAGTAGTTTTCGTTCAGTGTTTCTGTTATTAACCTGATGTCTTATGGGCGCCACATACTTTACAGTTTGAGCGCCCTGAAACCCGAATCATCATCATTTATCGGGACTCACTATACCCCGCGTTTGACCCCATGTGACCCCATATGACCCCGCGATTGACCCCATGTGACCCCGCATTTGACCCTATGTAACCCCATGTATGGCCCCGTGTCTGACCCTGTCTCACCCTGTGTTGGACTCGATGGGACCTCATGTGACCCCGTGCGTCTGTTTCCGGCAGCGAGAGCTCCCAGCTGGTGGAGGATCCCAGCCTGGTGGCGGCGCTGGTCATGTGCATCAGTGGCGCCGTGCTGTGGCGGGACAGCGCACTACGACTCGACCGGTGAGTCTCCTCTGCGCCCCCGGGCTGTGACCTTTGATAACCTCGCACCCGAGCTGCTCGTCCGGGAGGCTAAGTCCTGCCAACGCCCACCAGACATTGCGATGGCGTCCTGCTGGATATACTTGAACTTGAATGGTCGACCCCATCTTGCAGATGCATCATCATGTATGATCATCTTGTTTGAGTTGAATGAAAAGGCTCTTCAAGCCTATTTTATGTGACAGATATGTTGCTCTTTTCGATGATTTCCCTCTGATATACCAATATACCAATACCCCCTGCTCGTTGGAAACCATTTCCAACGCATCTTGTCCCAGTTATGTCTGTTATAATGTACAGTAGGCGCCGCTTATTAAGCCCGCCTTGGGACCGCGCATTTCTGGGCTTAATAACCAATGGGCGCTTTATCCGAAGTTCCTAATATGGTCACATAAACAAGCAAAAAGACGTATGATTATCACCTGAGGTATGTATATAGTGATACCTTGCGTTATGCACTTGATGAGAGCAGACAGCGCAGTGGTGCGGCCACTCCTTCGCGACCGTCGCGTGGGAACTGCCGTCCGGCGCCGGCGGTAAATCCCCCGAGACACTTCCGGGCCGATATGCGCATGCATGCTCCAATACGCCACGATGCAGCCGTGCTGAGGCATGAAGCAGAGCAAAAACCGCTTCACCGCGGCCACTTGTACACGTGTAGAGCCGGCAGGAGTGGGCGACACGATGACTTAGCGCGTGCTGAACTGGGCTTTAAACCGAAGTGTGGGCGTAATAAGCGTAGTTTCTGCTTATTCTTTTGTACAGGAAAATCCGTATTGGGCCAATTTGGGCGTAATAAGCGGCTGGGTGTATTAACCGTGGGCTTAATAAGTGGCGTCTTCTGTATCATAGAATCAGTTAACGTGTTCTCACCCGAATGTTAAGTCTCGATCAAAATAATGTCTAGCAGTCCCCATAGAGTATTGATTGTGCTAATTCCACGTGCTGTTTGTAACCACCGTTTGTTTATGTGCACCTGTGTATTTGTATCTAGTGTACCTCAGTGCGGTTCTATGTTAGGGCAAAACAGACAATTGCCTTCCCCCAAATAAGTATGAAAACTATTGTTCCCCCCCAAAAAAAAAAAATCACGGATGGTAGTGATTTTTGTTTCAGAAGTCATCTCCATCCCTGCTCAATGACTCTGTCGCCGCTGAAGGACCGACGCCACCCCCCCCCCCCGCCTAAACAACTTTTACTTGCCGGTAACGGGATAAATTTACCCTCCCCCCTCAAAACCCAGAGGCTCACCTGTGGTGTGTTGATCTGTCTGTATCTGTATACCCTGAATGCCAGGTCGGTCTGCAGCCTGTCCCGTGATCTATCATGGCGCCACATAAACTTTACAGTTGAGGCGCCCTTAAACCCAAATCATCTCATCATCATCTGTGTATTTATTCACCGGTGAATATCAGGGCGGTCTGCTAACCTCTGTGTACCTCTGTACCTCAGGGCCGGGTACAGGCCGCTGGCCACCGTGGTGAACACCGCCGCCGTCGGTATCTACCTGTTCGGCATGGTGAACGTGTACCGGGCAGCGTGGCTGGCGGCGGCCGCCGTGCTGGCCGTGGCGCTGCACCAGCTGATGGCGCCCGTCAGAGAGATCCCTGACGAGCCGCTGGAGGAGGAGGAGGGGCAGCCGAAGGAGGACGGTCAGTGGACGGCCGAGTGGTCCGGCAGGGGTAGCGACCGGAAATGGAGCGGGTAGTGGGGCAGTGGAAACGTGCCGGCATGTGCTGCCCAGTGCCCACAACAGCTGGATAGTGTAGCTGGACACGAAGGCGAAAGCTCGGCTCGGTGTCCATGTCCACTGGACACGAACAGCGAGCCAAGCTTTCGCCTTTAACAAGTCGGACATAGGTAATCAAATGTGCGAGTTATTTGCATACTGTACCATATTTGCATGTAAACTGTTCGTAGGTGATCAAATGTGCGAGTTATTTGCATACTGTACCATTCCATGTAAACTGTTCGCTAAAATGTAACCATGTATTTAGATGCACTGCGCAAAGCTATACATGTGTTGCCTCACACATTACAATTAATGAAAGGCAACCTATGTCCTGTTACTACCAATTCTATCACCTCCGCAATCATATCACCTTTCTTAAGTGCCCATCACGATCGCCATAGCTTCCGCAATTCCATGAGTAGCGCCGCCCGCCTCTTCCTTCGGTACCGCCACAGACTGGGGCGGGCAGGCGTCTGAGCTCACCTGCTGCGTCACTGTGTCACCATTTGTGTGACATGTGTGTGACAGTATGACAGTATGTCTGTCTTGTGTGTGTGCATGCGCGGATCCAGAATGGGTGGTTTGGGCGCAAATTGACCAAAGGTGTCGGCGCGTCCTTAAACCCCAGTAACCAAACAGAATAGTTTTGTTTTAGGAATCCCCAAAAGTCTCACACAATTCTGAAAATGCATCGGATTTCGCCTGCTTATGCAATAGCAAACTTTCCTTAGTAAAAATGCTTAGATTTTCTATTATATCGGGACATGTGTCCAAATTGCGCCGATTTCAGGTGGTTATGGGGGCATCCCCCTAGATCTCGCCTCTTATGCCGGTGTGTATGTCTGACATGTGTATGTCTCTCTGTGTGCGACAGCTGCTGTTGACGACGGCGATGAGGCCCCTCAGCTGACCGGCCCGACGTCAGCCGATGACGCCTCCGACGCCTCCGCTGATGACGGTGATGACGACCCAGACAGTCAGGACAGCAGGGAGGAGGGGGGTGACGGTGTGCGGCGTCGGTCCCCCGGCACCGGGAAGACAGCGGCCGACGGCGATCAGCACTGACCGGCCCGGCGGCTCCCGACGCTGACACACGCCACGTCCTGCAGCCGGCCTGCCAGGCGCGCCCTCTGAGATGGTCTCAGACGGGCCTCAGGTCACCTCCTGTGACCTGAGACGGTCTCAGGCTGACCTGGGGCAACCCCAGGCTGAACGGAGGTGACCGTTGGTGTCCTCAGGTGACATCGGGTGACCTCAGGCCTGACCTGAGTTGTAGGTGTCGAGGTCAGTCGCTAGGTCGTCCGGCGGCGTTGGAGAGGTGTTGGGAGAGGTTATAGGACCGGCGATGTTGGGAAAGGGGGCGTTGGATGTGCTGTCACGCGCTGCCCTGCTAGTCCGTGTCCCTAGGTGGATTCTAGCCTCACGAGGCGATAGATGAAGTATCGTACCCTGCCCAAACAGCGTCCCTGTTGATTTGAATCGGCGCTGCTGGCGGCATGTATGGACGCCCCAGTTAGCGTTCCTTTGAGGCCGTTTGTGAGCCATTGTCTGCATTATATTCTGTAGTGATTCTGGTGATTTAGCGTGTTGTGCAACCTTGTTTCAGTCACACAGTCTGTGATCAAGTCCAATCAGCAACTAAGTGTGTAGGTACTAGGTGTGAACTTGTAGCTGGGTCGAGGTGTAGCCGGATGGATGGGTGCTGTGTGTGGCTCGTGTGGGTGAGGCCCGCCCCACACGGGTGCGTTTTGCATGCGTCGCGTTCCGTCACGTATCGATGCGTCTCAATGCGTTTCAATGCGTTGCGATGCGTCATATCGTCAATCATTGACGCATCGCAACGCATTGAGACGCATTGAGACCCATTGAGACGCATCGAGGGGGAGCGATCTGGCGCAGGGGCAGGAGTCCTGTCTTCTGTGCCGGTGACCCGGGGTCAAATCCCTGGGTGGGCCGCTGAAACAGTCGACCGGCCCCCATATACTAACCCTCGGAACAGGGTGTGAGTTCCAGCATCATGATTCCAAACAGGATACGGTGCTTGGTTCACCAACCAAACCAAGAGACGCATCGAGACGTGACGGAACGCAGCCGTGTGGGGCGGGCCTAACTCTGTGTGGGGCGGGCCTAACTCCGTGTGGGGCGGTCCTAACTCTGTGTTGTGAGGCCGGCGGCGTTCGGCGCAGTCTCTTGACCGCTGTGTAGCGCGTGGTACGACTGGTTCGGCCGGCCCGCACGGCCCAGACTGCGCTGTGGGATACCGCGCGTCCGGACGGCGCTGGCCCTGCCGGCAGGAGGCTACTGCTGCCATCTGGCGGGAAGTTATGGATAATGGCGTCATGGCGTCACGCCTCACCCCCCCACCCCCAGTGCGGGCTGGTGAGTTTCCCTCTGCGGCGTTCTGATCGGAAAAATGACGTCACGCGGCGTGACGTCGCACATTTCATCAGCTGGCTATGGAGAGGGCGTGTTTTTATGTATCGCCACTGTGTCTGACGTTCAATCTTCGACTTGTCAGTTTGCAGCCACGCATTACGATCGCATTATACCGCCATGTCGTAGATGACGCGTGTATGCTGGACGGTAGAAGTTGGCAGTAGAACCCGGCGCAGCTTTGTCCTCGCAGTGTTGAAGCGGCATCAGTCGATTCCCGGGACAATGCCCATCTAGTTCAGCCCATCCACCAATAAACGGCACTCCGCGAGATGGCACGAGTTTGGCACGAGAGAGGAGTTTAATGTGGGCTGCAGGACTGCGCAGTGCGCACCCACAGAATCCAGCTGGGTCTCCGGGGCAGGAGAGACGAATCAGGTGTGAACCGGGCGGTGGATGTCATTCACACGAGGCCAGCCAGGGTCTAAAACAGGCACAAGGCGGAGTAGTGATCTACGAGCCGACATTAAAGGGACACTGCCACCTTAACATTATATTTGAGTTGAGATAGCCATTTTGCGTGCTTGGCATTGCAATTATGTATAGTATAACGCTGTTAAACTCACAACCGACACCTGAGGTCTGTGACACTCACATGAGAAACATAAATTCGAGTTTTGGTTTTGAATATCTGTAACATTTACCAGGGTCCCCAATNGCCCCAACTCAATGGAGGCCCCTACAGCCAGGGAGGCCCCCTGGGAAAAGGAGGCCTCCTTTCGACTTTGCCCCCCCAGGTAAAATCTGGTGGCGCCGCCTCTGCATGTATGCAACATGTATGCAACATGTATGCAATATGCATGGTATGCATATTGCATATGGTTGATTGTCAACTGGGGCCGCACTTATTGACGGCGTCGTGAACGGTTAACTTCGGAGGTTTCCTGCTACCCCTAAATATCGGTTTATATTATAAAAAGGGCATCATTCAGCTAACAGAACTTAAGATAACGACCTCAGATGTGATCGCGCATCATTTTCGCAAACAGCTATTTTTAGAGCCACTCATCTGTCGGCCGTCTTACAGCGTGCGGCAATGCCATCTATAAGAACCTTGGGCAATGCCGACCGGGCAGTCCGGCTGCCGGAATCGCCGAGAGGTGACAGGCCAGCATTTTAATGTCCCCCCCCCTGAGCGGCTGGTGAACGTAACCGACGTGCAGAGACATCTGACGGATGAGTTTCCAACTAACCCATTCAGAGTTTATATAGTTTTTTTAATGCAATGGCTCCTGCTGACCTAACCATTCTGCTGACCATGACCTTCGATCATGATTCATGATTCAGTCGATTCTGATGACACTTGCCGAGAGAAACTTAAATAATATTTTGAACACTTTTTCCGCACGTCGCTAGCTCTTTCAGTTATAAAGATATAGGTGGTTTTATCAAAGAGTCTCGCACACAGCTGAAATTTAACCTTTGGCGAACTCTGGTGACCTGAATATTGACCTGGCCTAAAGAAACACCATATATTTTCAAAACAGCTAGCCTTGAGCTATCTCATATCTGAGTTCGTTTTCCACGTGTCGCTACGTTGCGTTGTTTTGAGATATAATGGGGGTCAACCCCGGTAGTTTGTGATTGGCAGTGCACGTGTTAAACCTGCTTTGCAGTCTCCACACTCCTACCGGTTCAGCTGGGTCCTGGTTTCATCTGACTTGTCTACAGCCACCGGTTCAGCTGGGTCCTGGCTTCATCTGACTCGTCTACAGCCGGCAGTTCAGCTGGGTCCTGGTTTCATCTGACTTGTCTACAGCCGCCGGCTCAGCTGGGTCCTGGTTTCATCTGACTTGTTACACCGCCGGCTCAGCCGGGTCCTGGGTTTTCATTCTGACTTGTCGTACCAGCCGCCGGCTCAGCTGGGTCCTGGTTTCATCTGCTCGTTCTACAGCAGCCGTTGCTCAGCCGGCTCCTGGTTTCATCTGACTTGTCTACAGCCGCCGGCTCATGCCGGGGTACTGTTTCATCTGACTTGTCTGAAGGCGCCGGCTCAGCGGGTCCTGGTTCATTCTGACTTGTCTACTGCCGCGGTTAGTGGGTCTGGTTGTCAATTGACTCGTCTAAGCCGCGGTTCAGCCGGGTCCCTGTTTCATCTGACTCGTCTTACAGCCGCCGGCTCAGCTGGGTCTGGTTTCATCTGACTGTCTACAAGCCCCCCGGCCCCGCTCCCAGCTGGGTCCTGGTTTCATTCTGACTTGTCCTCAGCCGCCGGCTCAGCTGGGTCCTGGTTTCATCTGACTCGTCTACACCGCTCGGTCTCAGCCCGGGTCCTTGGTTTCATCTGCTCGTCTACAGCCGCTGTTCAGCCGGGTCCTGGTTTCATCTGACTTTGTCTACAAGCCGGCCGGCTCAGCTGGTCTGGTTGTCATCTGACTCGTCCTACAGCCGTCGTTTCAGCCCGGGTCCTGGTTTCATCTGACTTGTCTACAGCCGCCGGCTTCAGCTGGGTCCTGGTTTCATCTGACTTGTCTACAGCCGGCCGGCTCAGCCGGGTCCTGGTTTCATCTGACTCGTCTACAGCCGCCGGTTCAGCCGGGTCCTGGTTTCATCTGACTTGTCTACAGCCGCCTGGCTCAGCTGGGTCCTGGTTTCATCTGACTTGTCTGACGGCCGCCGGTTCAGCCGGGTACTGGTTTAATCTGACTCGTCTACAGTCGCCGGCTCAGCCGGGTCCTGGTTTCATCTGACTAAAAGGTCAAGGTCAGTTCATATGAGGTCAAAATTTGAAACTGATTCATATAAATAAACAAGGCATGTTTCTAGACCAGTTTTGTCTCATAAATACAACAATGGCATTTGTTTATATGTATCTATTAAAAACGTTATTTTAACAAAATGACGTCATTCCTGCTTATCCTTCGGGAATACAGGTGCCAGTTTCCAGGCGTGTGGCTACCCGACCCGACCCGCAAACCCCCTTCAACTACCCAACACTACCCACATGAGCATATAGGCTGCCAGCTACCCGCAAGTACCCATGAAGAAAAATTGTCAGCATTATGTCTGTCATTTAATAACTTATTTTTCAATGCTGAACTGTTTCGTGTTGATCTCTTCTCACTAACTGAGAGGCCGTTATTTGTTCAAGCATTCCAATCCCCATCAAAATCCCTGTTATGTTTCTTAAGTCAATTTATGAAAATTATGCTACCCGCCAACTACTCACTTTATCCAAATGATCGCTTGTGTTACCCGCCACTACCCACGTGGGAAGTAACTACCCACATCTGGTGGGTAAGTGGGTAGAAAAGTGGCACCTATATTCGGGAACTATCAGTCACTGAAAAATATAGATATTATTAAAATAAAAAAAAATGCTTTGGTTTCTCTTATACTTGGTTCACTCATATATATTCCGTTTTTTATCTTGAACAATGCAGATTTTGTAGGAAAGTTCCCGAAAAAAATGGGTGGTGAAAGCTTATAATTTTGGAAATCCGAGATAGCGATTTTGTAGAATATGTGATTATATCGTTTGTTGTTTTCCGTTGGTAATTTGCTTTAAAGCTATATTTTCTAGGATTTATTAAAAGTTTTTCCGCCCAAAATGGCCTAACGTGACGTCATTAAAACGTCACTATCTTCCAAAGTTCTTCATCATTTTCGGTATTTTGGGGGAAGATGTCAATTTGATGCTGCATAAGACTCCATAAATATGACGTCGCTATCTGTCATAGTTTTCAAGTTATTGAGAAAACCCGGGAGGGGTGAAATTTACTCCTCCTACGCCGCGCGGATTAACTTTGACCTCTAACTTCAAAGGTCACGGGTCAGGTCACGGTGACGGACGTTAGATGTGGACGCTCTCTATCATAGGGAACCTTTTGGAAAGGATCCGGTAAAACATTGGGGACCCCGTCCTTTGACCTCAAAATTGACCTCCAAGGTCTCAAAGTTTATAGTCAGGTGACGGTGACGGACGTTAACCCGCGCACTGCAAGGGGGGTTGATTTCCCCCTCAGGTTTTTCAGGAATAGCGGAAAAACGACGCCGCGCAGCGCCGCCAAATTTTGCACAGCTGTTTAAACATCAATTTTTCACACTTTGTCAAAAAGTTAACTTCAGGTCATCCGAGGTCAGGTCACAAGGTCACTTAAAGTGACCTTATCTTCAAAAATGTTTGTGTTCGTGCCAAAGCCACAGTCTTTTCCCGAAATGTTTGAAACTTGGAGGATTTCATACGGATATCAGTAGCTACAATTCGTTTATCTCGGATTTTTCGTATCGGTGACCAAAGGTCAGGTCAATTTCTTGACCTCCCATTATAAGTGAATAGGAATATAAACAAATGCTTCCTATTCAGAAAATATGCATTGGATCAGGCTAATTGTTTTAGAATCATTTTATTTTAGCTCATTCTGGATGATCAAGATGCAATTGTTGCTCAGTGATTTCTACAAGGTCATCTGAGGTTAGCATCAATGATTTGCTAATAACTCTTGATATAAAAGAGATAGAGACAAGCAGTTGACACCACTGTGTTCCTCTCGTCTGGCTGCATTTTGAAGTTGACTTTACCAGGTCACCGTGCATATATTTCCAAGCGCCTCGATGAGAAAAAAAAAAACGATGGCGTCAACAATATTTCCGTATATTTGTTAGGTGAAACGATATTCACGAAAACTGCTTTGCTAAAAATAGCCTTTTTGACCTTTCATGACCTCTGGAGCCTAAATTATTAATCTGAGCTCAATTTCGAGGACTAAGATGCGATTTCAAATTTCAATAGCTATCTATTGCTTCTTCAATTGTTTGCTCCTAGCAATCATAGTTTCTGAGATAATCGGGGGTTTCTGGAAAAGAGTCCTAAAACCGGAAAATCTGACCTTCTGGTGACCACTGGTGACCTCATCATCTGTGACCATGACTCAAAAAAGACGGAATATCTCTTCGTATCTTACATCTTGTCTAGAGCTATCTAATGTCGTTTTCCGCTTGTCGCTACGTTGCGTAGTTTTCGAGATCTCACGGGGAGGGTGGCGGAAATTACCCCCCCTGCAGTTCATGTTTGGCGCGAACCCCCTGCAAACCCCCTAAATATGGATCCTGTTTGTCATCTGGTAGTTCTTCCAATAAGTACTTCTTCGCTCTCACTACTTCTAATTCTTGCTTCTCTTTCTTGCCTCACATTTTTCTTATGGTGAATCATTATGCAGTGCCCAGGGTCAGCCGCGCTACGTTTTTTATTTATTTTATTTTATTTATTTGCCATGATCGCCGACGGAACAAGCCATTTACAAGCGAAGTCACTCAGATAAAACCATACGAAACGCACTGACATGCGTAAAACATCACACTCCCATTTGTAATCGAAAAGCGATTGTAAAAGCCGTTGTGAGCGGTACAAGTAAAATATATAATGAGAAACATACTACAAATACAAGCATTTACAAATAAAAATAGAGAATATAAAATACAAATAAAATATAAAAGTGAAGACAAAATAAAAATAAAAATGAATACAATAAAATGTAACAATAGCTACACACAGCGACACCTATCACATTTCGGAATCATATGGTACCGTTCATAACGCACATAATTGACTTATTTACATCGAAGAAACATATGATAACTTTCCACCGATGACGAGAGAGAGTCTGCAAACAGGTCCACGGCAGAACATGACTCTATGAACTGATTAGTCAGCCTGGGTAGTCTCCCATAAACACCTTCTCTCACAGTGTTCACCCTGTCGAATGGAATACTAAACAGGGTTCCAGACTGTTGTCTTGTGGCGCGATATGGTACATTGAGTGAGAATGACTGTAGTAAAAACGATGACCGGATTTTGCCGGTAAAAAAATTACGCAAAAACATAATATCGTATTGCATTCTGCGCGCAGAGACAGATATAAATTTAAAATCTTTCAGTAAATCAGTGTACGATAGTGATGAGGATTGAGAGCGGACCTGAGCGTTAAGCCACATTAAAAAACCCTATGCTCTAACCCTTTAATTCTAATAGTGAATGGGACGAAGCGGCGCCCCTCCAAATTACACAGCATAATCTCAAGTTGAAGCGAACGTGGCACAGTAGGCAGTTCTAACGGATGAAATGAGATACTTCCTCCGGGGTTCGCCTTTGGGAATGATAAACGAATAAGAATCACCGAGAGCTCTGTTTGCCTTTTTCACTGAGCTTATCTGAGTTGTGGTCCGATGTGAGTTTGTGTCATAGTATAACTCCCGAGGTCCCGAATTTGGTCAACTGCTCTAGTTCAGTCCTATCAATGGAATAAATTGTATTTATGGTTTTGTTTCAAAGGTCATCGGAATGAGATTTACATTTTAGTTGAGTTAACTTAACTCCTACATTTGACCAGTCAAAAGCTTGGTTGAGGATCATTTTGAGGGATTGCGTCGGAGTTACTTGAAATTTTCCTATAAATTGCGTCATCTGCGAACGAGCAGAAACCCAGAGAATATCCCAATAGTAAGATCGTTTACATACATTCGCAAACAGTAAAGCGGATATTATCCTCCTCGGAGTACCTGAAGGTAGCCCGGCACCACGCCGAGCACTGTCCGTTAACAACTACGCGTTGTTGTCTGTTTTCAAGATATGCAGTAAACCATAGCAGTGCACAATCTGCAATGTTGTATGAATTTTGTAGTTTGTGGAGCAGGAGAGCATGATTAAAGCTTTGAAAAGCTGACGAAAAATCAGTGTAAATACAATCTGTTTGAATACGTTCCTCAATGGATTCCCAGACAGTGCTCAGCAGCAGACATGTGCTCGGATCCCAGAAGCCTCAAATTTGGATCCTAGGTTCTGGAACAACAATTAACAGCCACACAGCACTAATATGCGTGTGATCTTATAGGTCCGGATGCCCTCTGCTGATTGTCTGAGCCGTTTTGTTTGTTTGCATCAAAACGTCGAAAATAGCCTGAGATCCACTTTGGATCCCTCAACCCGGATCCCATGATCCGGAAGGTCTTGGACCATTTTCGCGGTGGTTTCTGAATACTGTCGAGTTGAGAGAAAAAACTTGCACATGCGAAAGAGTAACCACGGAGCAAGAGTTTGCAATGTGCGAAGTGCTATAGCATATCCCCGTCGCCACAAACTCATTTAACGGCCAAAACGCTGGGTAAATGAAACATGTCTGCTCAGCAGTGATGCTAGGTTGGTCGCACAGGAGCGGCCGGGTACAAAACATGTTGCGCGGGTGACATGACAGGATCCACGTGACACAGCAGGCTCAAATAAACAACTCTCTCCAGCACCTTTCCGAACAGAGGAACAGTGGACCGTGAACCTAAATAACTTCGGTGCCTTGACGTTACCCTTCTAAAATTGGGCACGATCATTTGCACGCTTCCAAAGGTTCCGGGAATATTCCTTGCCGGAGTGACACGGCACTAATTTAGCCAGTGGTACGAGCGATTACACTCTCGACATTCACTGATAATCCTCGCACTTATCCCGTCAGGGCCGCAACGCTTTGTTTTCCGGTATGCTATCGAGTATACTCGGACAGTGGTCGATGTCACGGCTCTATCATATTTGGTCAGCTGCGGCACATCGTAATTAATGGGGCATCGGGAAACTCCGCCGATAGGAGTGTCGGAGAATTTTGACGAAGCAATGCGACATTCAAAGCGTCTATGCCTTCCCCTGTCGTTCCCGTGAATCTACCACCTCAACTACTCAACATTGACAGGCTTTTGCTTCCCCACTTTAGTATTCTTTAAAAATGACCAGATGTTTTGGATTGTTTAAAAATAGCGTTAGTCCGACAAGATTTCTATACTTGGTGGTTACTGTGTTTCAGCCGGCCAGTTTTTAAAATCAGTCTCTCTCCTTGAATCGCGGAAGCTTTGCCTCTGTCTCTTCCCACAACCTATTTCTTTTCATTCGTCCGAATGAACACTCCTTGCTGTTATAATCAGGCGTGCGTAGCTCTCCTGTCAAACAAGGCGGTATATTTCGCATGATCTGCACAGTAGGGATTACAGCTCCTTAATAGTCGCGTTCAGAATATCATAGAACATGTTGTGTTAACATGTTGCACTGATTCTTTAACCCAGGTGACGCCAGCAAAAAGTCACGCTGGTCTTACCATGTCGTTGAAAATAAAACGAGGAGATTTGTAGGCGCTACACGCTCTTTTCTCGCCGGATTATCGGGTAAGGATTGATCTTGCTAGATACGGACAACAAGATGATTGGTTATCAAAACTTTCTCTGAGGATTTCAAGATGCTGACAAATATAATAGTCGGAGGTTTGCAAGGAGTGTTGTGCGGCTTTATCACTTAAATGCATTTAGACGTAATCACTCTGCTAAATGCAATAAGAGATCTCTGGCCGTTATTTACCAGAAAAGATGTGTTTGGCGAGAACAAATCGCGGTTTCGGTGGAGAGAAGTTGGCTGAAACCGTGCGTCGAAAGGAAAATTATATTATGGATGACTTTGTATCTTCTTGAGGGCGGTCGAGCACCTTCCCCCTCCCCCATCGTAGTGCCTAGTTTAGCACTGCAATCATGTTTGATCACCCTAACACGTTAGTACTCAATCATATCTGAAATAGCAGAAGTTACGTTTTCAAGTGTACCCGTTGAAGCTTAGTTCGTGAAGTATATTGGGCTATACCTACCTTTTATTGGTTTTTGAATGTTGCACACAGAGGTAAAATATATGTGCCTGTTCCCTTCCCGCCTCTAACCACCTCTAACCTCTAAGTTGCTCCAACTGCAACTGCTCCGTGTTAAAGAATACGACTGGACCAAGTGGGAGCAACTTTGAGGAGGTAAGAGGTGCGACGGGAACAGGCCTTATGTGTAACAGTCTTTATTGTAGAACAGCAATGCAAAGGTGTGAATTTTGACATATCTTCATCAACCCAGCACTCCCAATGTTGAAAGGTCTGGCTGTACCCCGTGTTTTAGCGAGTTGGACCGATTAAATTGCTCCAGGGGTAACACCACCGATTTTGAATAGGGGGAGTGGGTTCGACAAGCCCAGGCGCGTATCTAGGATTTCTCTGAGGGGAGGGGGTGCATGTCAGTTGTATAATTAAATTTCGCTCTTTAGCAAAATAATTTTGACCAAAGTGGGGGGTCGAGTCGTCTGCGGAATTGCATTTTATCTAGTGTAAATTTATTCGCATAGGGTTTGAGCTTTTAATCGCATTTTATCTGGTGTAAATTAAATTGTTCGGGGGCCGAGCCAGGCAGATCACTAAACCGGCTAGTAAGAAATGTGAAATGGTTTCCCACAATATTGGACTACCGCAGGGTAAGGATTTTGGACTGGGTTGGCATTTTGGCGAGGCGGGCTTAGGTTATGGGGAGGGAGGCACCGGGGGCTCCAGGGGGATTTTCGTCCTAAAGGGAGAAGGAGCCTTGTTTGGTGACATCCCTTTTGCGCCAGTCTCATTTTTCGTGATGCTGCTATGGTCTAATTCAAACAACAAAATAGTGCTCCAGTTATCCAAAACCTCAAATTTTTCGCCTTCTGTCGGCGCCATTGTTATGTGGCTGTCATTGTTTTTTCTCTCAAGTTCTCAATATTAATATCAATACTCAATATATACAAATCAATTATTGTCAATATGTATTGTTTTTCTCAATTAATGTGACTTGTGATGAACCAAACGTTGCTTCTTCCCGCTATTTACGACCCATAATCATTGCAGGAGATAGGGAAGAAAGGCACCGGTTGACGAGTTTTATTTCTACGGCTCTGACCCTGGCAGCTCGCCGGCAATACAAGGCACTTTATTGTGCTGGACGCTCAAACGAAATTTTGTAGACGTGATTTAGATATAATTTAAGGTCAATTTTCAATCTAAATGACTAAAATCTACAAATATTTGTCGCCTCGGTATTACCAAATACATTGCCACTCCAATAAAGTTAGAAAGGGTCTATGATCCCTTTAAGGCGACCGCACACTAATCCATTCGACCGCTACTTTTTCCTCTGGAAAGTTGCAGCGATGTCGCCCCCTGGGCTAGAGACAGTCTCCATGCTTGATTTATTTTATGGTTCTTTTTTACGAAAATATAAATTAAGTACCACAAAACTTGCACATAATAAATTTCACAGTAGCAAGACCATGTTGTACTCGGTGACGTCTCGGCTGAATGTGCAGGGTGTGCAGGGTTGTGTGCAGGGTTGGCACTACCCATTACCCTCTACTTTTTTATTTTTGGCTTTGTATGGGTAAATTAAAGACAAAACCCACACCGGGTTTGTCAGGAAAGGGTACTGAGAAAGTTCGCGACATAGCTTTTGAGAAACAAAGATGATTGGTGCATCATTGAATTCGATGGTTTTTGCTTCCAGACTTATATTATTACAGAGGAAACATGTGTATTACCCTCTTAGTTCAACATTCAGACTCACAACTCTTCTTAACCCGCGCCCCACTGGGGGGTTAAACACCCCCTCCTGTTTTATCAACATGAGCGCCGACAAATTTAGCATTACTTATCGTTCATCCATTCCGCACATTTTTCGAAAATTCAAGTTTCGCGTCGGATTAGGTCAGGTCACCAGGTCAGGTCAAGTGACCCCACCTCCCAAAAAGTTTGCGGTCGTGCCATGACCACAATTTCTAAGGGATGGATATCAAACTTTTGGGATTACATTAAGTCATCAGTATCTACAAAATGTGTATTTTTTATACCGGTGACCTGAGGTTGGGTCAATTTTATGACCTTCCCAATCCCCAATATAAGTCAATGTAACTTTTTTCGACGAGATCAGTCCATTTCCTTCTGGATAATGTTATCATGGGATATTATGTATGATCCTAGTGCAGGTTTTCTTCAGTGTCCCATACAGGGTCATCTGAGGTCATCCGAAATCACTAACACCTTTTCGTCAATAGCTCTGGACATAATGCTGATAGAGAAGTGCAACTTTCACTAATGTGTTTGTCTCGTCAAGACACGTCTCCTGATATGCAACATGACTTACTTGGGTCACCACTTGACCTTGACCTGAGGTATTTTTTTCAAGTTGACCTTACATCTTAAAATAAAAAAGCGCCTTGATAATGCAAACACGATGGCGTAAACAGTATTGAGTTATCTTTATTAGCTATAAAGTTATTTGCGATTTTTTTGCCCAAAAATCAGCATTTTTTACTTCAATGACCTCTGGAGCCTAAACTATATACCTGAGGTCAATTTTGAGGACATGTTAGCGATTGCAAATTTCAATAGCTAGTGATTGTCTTTTTTGGTCGTTTGTTTCTAGATAGCATAGTTTCCGAGATATTTGGTGGCTTCTGGAGTGATGTCCTAAAACTTGAAAATTTGATTTTCGATGATCTTTGGTGACCTGAGTTTTGACGTGAGCTAAAAAATATTTAATAGTTTCGAAATTATTTTTGATCACGGCATGGATGAGTTCGATGATGATGATGATGATGAGATGAGTTCGAACAGTGTTTTTTGTTTTGGCCTACGTGTCATAGGAGCCGAGTTTGAGGGGGTGTTCAACCCCTCCCCCCCCCTAGTCGGGCGAAGTCAATGCAGAGGCCCTGTGGGCGCAGGTTAAGGAACAACTTCGTCCATTGAACTCTCATACCTACTCACCAAACAGATGAGAGATTTAGAATGCGAAATTTAATTGTGGTAATCTAGCAAGTAGTAGGTATTGTGTTACGTTACACGCATCAAATACACGCAACATCCTTTCTAAGGATGTTTGCATGCCTACAAGTTTTAAAATGGGACATTCCATCATATGTCGCATGGCTAAGAGTGTATCCGCTTGTGTTTGTGGACGAGACATATCTCATACACAAACTGAACACAAACAAACACAAACTGGTACAAACACAAACTGGTAGACGACGAGTAGATGGATGACATTTTCACACAAGTTGTGCCTCATGATTGTTAAGGTTAACCCGCGAATTACTGGAGGGGGGGGGGGGTATTTCTAGGCCCCCTCCGTTACTTCTGCAATATCTCCTAAACCACGTAGTATCGTTACCAACTTTCAATACCTTGTCCAGTCAATTTGAACACATTCCTGCCAGATGGAAAGGATGAGGCTATGATAGGTCACCGAAATAACGTCAGAGTGAAGTATGTTCTGCGTTTTTTGTTGAAAATGAGGTTCGCGGGAAAACGCTGCCAAAAGTACAGTTTAAAGAATAAACTCAATTGTCATACACACCAAACGACAGGCGTAATCGGTTGGGCTTCAGACTGCTGTCTCGGATTTTCCGAAACTGAAAATTTCAGAATTTTGAGACTCTAATACACTTTTTTATTGTTTTTGAAAATTTTCAATAAAAAAAGTTGCGTATTTGTCGAAACCAGAATATATGGAATTGAGTTGTCCCAAATCGAATGTTGTGTAGCAAGTTTTTAAAGTCAATATCTTTAAAAAATGATTGGGTGACAGCCTTTCAAGTTAAACATTAGACCCCTTCTATACTGTATACAATTTGCAAAAGTGCATTTCTTTTTCGTTTTTTTTTCTTCTTAAATTTGTATGGCATAAAACCATGTTCTAACAGGTGATATTTCGCGTTCTAAATGCATAAACGAACCCAAATAATGTGTTTACACTTAATAGACCGTAATCTTCAGTTTGACCTCGTGACTTTCGGATGACCTTAGAAACCTGACCAAAGGTCAAAATTAACTTTTAGTGGTAATTAGAAGTGTCAGATGCACGAATGATACGATTTACCAACTTATTATGCGTTAATATTGAATTTTTGCGGCGCGACCAATGCCGACACCGGAAACCAGGACTTTGATGGGCACGGTCAAACATCTTTTATTTTTACGTGGACGCTTGTGACGTCCATCGTGACTTGAGGAAAAAAAAATAGGTTTGCTCGACAAAATTTGATAGGGCTATCGAATGCCGTTCGAATTTTTTCTAGATCGGTCCAGTAGTTCGGAGATCGAGGGGGCTATAAATAGTAACTCGCGTTATGAAAGTAACCCCCAGTAACTCGCGTTATGAAATATACCCCAGTAACGCGTGGGTTAAAGTAAAGGTTAAAGACAGAAAACAATGTAGCACCCAAAGAAGATATAACTTTGAAATATATTAGCCGTTTTCACTATGGATTATTTTGCGCGAAATGTTTTAAAACATCTTAAGATGTCTTGAAATGTTTTAGTATGAAAGTTGTAGGATACGATATGTTCCAAGAAAAATAAGTTACTCATTAAGGCGATATAATCATTATTCAAGAGTTATGGAAACAATGAAATGAGCTGATTACTAAGATTATGATACAAAAATTGGTCCGTTTCTAAAGAACATAATGCGTCTAGAGTCCATTCGTTCGTTAAAGGGACAACTGTCCACTCAAAGTAAATTTTAATATGTTAAACAACAGCCGAAGTTGATAAGCGCACCATGGAAGTCCGTTTTTTGAAATTCGTGCCTCAGTCGCCCCATATTCGCCGTTAAAGTTAGTTTGGCTTCCATCCAATGAGGTTGTCCAGTCCGCCACCACTTCTTACTTAAATGATAGGCATGAAAGGAAATTAATGTAACGAATAAAGTTAATGCAACGAATATTTTTTTAACTTTTACGAATGGGGATTTTGGATTTCTCAGCATTGGATGAAGTTTTTCCCGACTGAGGTTTTTCTTATGATGTCCCCTGATTCCGGGATACCACCCCGCAGGGGCATCGGTTTTCGGCCGTGTAGGGGAGCAGCGCCCCCTCGGGTCCAGCTACCCCCTCCCTCCCATCCCCCTTCACACTCCTGGGACACCCGCCGGCCCAGCCCCAGTCCAATTTTGGCATCCCCCGTAACAAGTCCTGAACCACCTCGTCTCCACTCAGTTTTCTCAGACGTCCCGCTGAAGCCTCCGTTTTCTGCGGTTTTTTTTGAGGTCGGGTGTAGTCGCCCGACCCGAACAGTGCTTCTTTGCCCATCTATGTGTATTGGTCCTGGCAATTACCATAGTGTGGCAGGGGGCGCCTGGCTTTTTATATTGGCAAGGCTTTTCTGCGACTAAGCGCGTCGACCCGTACCCCGGGATGAAGGGGTTCCTGGGGGCTGCAGCCACCTCCGTGCGGGGTTAGTACGCGGTAGTGTGGCCACACTCCTCTTTTGGCCTGGATTTCTGGAAGGGCGGGGACACTGCAGTGAGGCGCCGCACTGAGAAAGCTTTCCCTGTCGGCTGCTGCCGGGGGCCGTGGTTTGGGCTGTCTTGCTGCCCGAGGGCGGGTGCGTGCACATCGTCCTGCGGCGGCGGTTGGGATCTTTCTACGCCCCTCGGTGGTGTTCGGCTTAAGAGCGTCAAGGAGGAGGCGGCGCCCAAACGGAAGGGGGTGGTTGGAGTTTCTCTCTCCCTCTGGGAGGCGTCGTCAAGCCCCGTACAGCCCACTCCCCATGTCCTAGGCCCTCGTAGCGGCGCCGTTGCGGGAGCGTCGGCTGGGAGTGGGCCGCAGAAGACCAAGTGCTTTTCTAATGGATACTCAGATCGAACCCCCGACCTCGCTTCGGCCGCCCTCTCCATCGGCTTCGGCCGCCCCTCTTCATCGGCTCGGCCACCCCTCTTCCCATCGGGCTTCGGCGATGGACGAACCGCTCGTCTGGTGGTGTTGACACACCCGCCAGCCGACTGACTCCGTTCCCCCGGTGGGCAGGCAGATAGAATGACGTGGCTTCGGCAAAAGCGGGAACGTTCCACTGTTGTGCCCCAGAGTTCTGGTCCTGTCCCTGCGAGACCAAGGAAACTCTCCTCCTCTCGCCATTCCAGCGAAGGGAGGGATGTGACCGATTAGGTAAGGTCAACTCGGTGTGCAACTTACGGACGGTGGAGTCGAAGTTGATTTGTCAACCCAGTGCTGAGGCCGAGCGAGCTTGCCTGTCACTCACTTCACTTACACGCTGAGGGGACGAGACCGAAAGAGAGTGGGTTGTCTCCCTATCAAAGTCGAGGCGCACAGGACTTAAAAACTCAAGCAAAGTTCATCAAACTGTCTTGATCAGACGACATGAGTGACGAACGTATTGCTATGGATGCCGCAGTTTCGGCGTGACAAGCTTCGCGCCGGATCATGTCCAGAGAAAGGGTAGTGGTGCCAACGCGAACCATCATCATCTCTTTTAACCAGATCGACTTGCCGAAGGACATCATCGTAGGTTACGTGAGGGTCAAGGTGCGCCCTTTTATTCCGAGCCCCATGCGCTGCTTCCGCTGCCTTCGTTTCGGCCACACGAAAGAGCGATGTAGGAACCCGACGGTGTGCGGCAAGTGTGCCTCCAGCGAGCACACGAGTGACAGCTAGCACAGCTGGACACTGAAGATGTGTCAACTGTGACCGAGGACAGGCACCGCATGGTGCCTTTGATCCTAAGTGTCCTGCTTATCTTGCGGAAAAAGAGATAATGGCCATCAAAGTCTCTCAGCAGCTTTCTTTCAGGGAAGCGAGAGATCGCTACCATGCCACCCATCCAAAGAAGTCCTATGCGAGTGCGGTTAGAGAGACGCGCCCACTTCGACCGGAAGGCGGAGATGTAGCGGCGAACCTAGCGCAGCTTGTGTCACTGCTGCAGTCATTCGGACTCCGACCAGTCACAGGACTCAGTGTCCCGTCGTCGCTGTCGGGACCTCCCTCCTCGCCACCGCCTGCCGCGACGAACTCAAAACCGTCCCCGACCGGGTCGTCCCACCGGTCGATGATCCCGCACCAGGATGAATGGTGGACCTTTGTCCAAGCCGACGAGCTCCGGCTCTCCGCGATACCGATCCTAGCACACGCTAAGACGTGACACCTCTGTCGCAGTTCCTCTGCGCCCATCCCGGTCCCGGTCACGGTGTACGGACGTGTAAAGCGGCGATTGAGGCGGTGCGTTCGTGGCGAGGAAGGAGCGCGTGCCGGCGAGGCAAGCGCAAGCCGCCTGGTGGAGAAAAACGAAGGGAAGCCAAGGCGCCTCCCCAGGATCTGATTCCGTTGCTGTTGCAAACGAAAACTGTGGCCCAGAGACGTCGTCGGTCGCAAGGCGTCTCTTATGGGCCTCCTCCCCTCTCCTGCCTCCCCCTCTGCCGTTCGGCGCGCGCCGGGACTCCGCCCTTCGTCCTGAGACAGGTAGAGCCACCCTCCTCCCCAGGGCGTCCCCCTAAGCGGACACTGCCTTGGGAGGGTTCGCCCACGGAGCGTGATAGCCCCCGAGCGCGGCTCAGGTTCGAACCAGGCGCAACAGGTCGGTCTAGCTCCGCCGACAGGAGGTTGCGTCAGGGTCACTCCCGTGTCTCTTTCCGGGAGAGCTCTGCTTCTGGTGGAGAAGAACACTTCTAGTCGCCTCTAGTCACAGCATTTCGCTGTTTTTTATTTTAACCATTTCTCTTGAACATGGTCAGTGTTCTGCTAAATTTTAACCCGTTCTTCTTAAGTCGCTTTTACGTTTTCGGCGCTTTGCGCACTTTTAAACATCCCCATGCAGAGTATTTTACAGTGGAATTGTAGAGGCGTAAGGACAAGCGCCCAGGAGCTGCAGTTGCTTGTAAGCCGACAACGGCCGCTTGCAGTATGTCTCCAGGAAACGAAACTGTCACCTGAGTCTTTCTTTTCCATGAGAGGATACTCAGTTTTCCGCAAGGATCTGTCGGTGGACACGATTTCGCACGGTGGAGTCCTTCTCGCCGTCCACCACACTGTACCTGCGAGACAACTCAGTTTGCGTTCCACGCTTCAAGCGGTTGCTGCTCGGCTCTCTTTTATTCACCGTGAGGTAACGGTATGCTCTATTTACTGTCCGCCTGGTGTCGCACTCCCTCTTGCAGAGCTGCGACAGCTGACAACTGAGCTGCCGCCTCCGGTCTTGCTTTTAGGAGATTTTTATAACTTCATCACTCTGTATGGGGGTGGCAAATAGCACCTGCGCCCGTGGTCGACTTTTATCATCGTTTTTTAACGATGAACAACTTTGTCTCTTAAACACCGGCTCTCCTACTCATTTTACCATGCCTTCCGGTAGCACTTCCGTTTTGGACCTCAGTGTTACCAGTCCACAGCTAATGACACTCTTTTCATGGGTCGTGTAGCTGCAAGGACCGCCATGGGGCCGATCATTTCCACCGGGTATGGCCCTAGAAGCTCCAAGAGCGAGGCTGTTAAGTGGGAACCGCGTCCGCCCTCGATTGGAAGCCTGAGGAAGGCAGACTGGGGCGACTTCTCAGGCACGCCTAGAGCAGTCTTCTCGGAAGGCCCCGCACAGTCGCCCTCCGTAGCGGAGATCACTGCTGCGATGGTGGATGCCGCTCAGACATGTATTCCGAGGACGAGCGGCGTCCCCCGCCGTGTCCCCGTTCCATGGTGGACAGACGAGTGCCGTGTCGCCATCCGGGCACGCCGAAGAGCATTTAAAGCCTTTGATAGAAACTCAACAACAGTTAACATGATAGCCTTTAAGAAGGCCAGGGCACATGCCCGGCGTACCATCCAGGAAGCTAAGCGTGCCCTTGTAGGGACGTATACGATCGGGCAGCTAGGGAACCGGTTCTCTCCACTGTCTTCGGTGTGGTCTCGCATAAAACGGATTTCTGGCCGTTTTTCTGCCCCTTCTCTCCCGGTGCTTGAGGTGCGTGGAGAGCATCTTATGCGTCCGACTCTAGTTGCCAACGAGATCCGCTCGTGGCTAGCAGAACGTTGTAGGACGGGTGTTACGACCCACATTCTTGCGTCTGAAAAAGTCGTTGTGAGGCCAAACCGGTCGACTTTTTCACTCCAGAAACAGCCTGACCTACAACACGCCCTTTCTCTATGGCTGAGTTGAGTCAGCTGTAGCAAGCTTCGAGTCGTGTCTGAGGTCCCGATAGGTGCACAACGACATGATTACGACAGCTTTCCAATTGTGCACTCGAGGTTCTCCTTGCAGTTTTTTAATCGTATGTGGCTGAGGCGATTTCCGGATGCCTGGCGAGAGGCTGTGGGTTGTGGCCACTCCTCAAACCTGGCAAAGTGGTCTAAGACCCACTTTCACTACACGCCCATTTCGCTAATGACGTCTTGGTCTGTGCAAGCTGATGGAAAAAAAGCTTGTTAACGTCGTCTTTTATGGTTTTAGAGACCAACGATGTTTTTACAACCAGCTCAGTTGTGGTTTTAGGAAGGGTCGTAGTACCGTCGACTCACCTTTTAACCTGGGATATCTGTTATCCGCTTCCTTCTTTTAAGAAACGGCGTCAACGTGGGTGCCTTTTTCTTTGACGTGGCAGGGCGCCTACGACACGACAGTGGCGTCAAATGGAATATCTTTTTAAGGTTTTATAACCATGGTATCCGTGCCTTAGGTCGCTTTTTACAGATACTTTTTACTTGAACGTTTTTCCGAGTGCGCGTGGGAAATCAGTTTTCTGATCGCTTTTACAGGAGAATGGTGTGCCGCAGGGCCGGCGTTTAGTGTTGCCCTATTCGCCATTATGATTAAATGATGCTGGGACTTCAATGCCTCAGTCCGTTGGTCCACGCTTTGTACGTGGACGATGCTACCATCTGGTGTACGTCTCGTCGGGCCCATCACTGACCGTCAGCGCAACTGGCTGTGACCCGTTTGGAAAAGTGGGCTAACGTTCAATGCCTTCGCTTTTCCACTAAGAAAGACTGCTGCTATGCATTTTGCCGACGACGGGGACATTGTGGAAATAGTTTCCTTTTCGATTGTACGGTGAGGTATTCCCCTCTACAACCGTTGTCCGGTTTCCCTTGAAGAGTGGAAGCTAGACAGCCGCCTGACGTATATAACAACATTTACAAACGCTTAGAGACACAGTTTTTTTTAAGGCTTCTGAATGTTTTTAAAGTGTGTGTCGCGGACCACCTATGAATCAGACGATCGACGGCTTTTACTTTGTACCGATCTCCAATACGATCCAAGCTGGAAATATGCTCCATAGTCTATGACGGCGCTGTTCCACAAGCAAGCGCCCAATTGGAAACTGTTCACCATACCGCGTTGCGGCTTGTGACGGGGCTTTCCGACATCTCCTATCCACAGCATTCCTGGCTGAAAGTGCATGAACCAACCGTTACGCCCACAGGCGCAGGCACTGCTCGGTATGCGCTATCCTGCAAGCTTGCGGCGAATGCCCACTCACCGACCTACAGCATGTGTTTTCCTCAGCGTGTGGTTGGCAGTGTTCCGGGACTGCAGGACGTTACGCACCACTCCGTTCTGTTTGAGGTCACGTGAACTGTTCCATGATGCGGATATTAGTTTGCGTGGAATCGCCAGGACTACACCGCTGCGTGTTCCACCATGGGGACTGGGTTTACACCCACCATTAATACGTCGCTAATGCGGTGGTATACGAAGAGTAATACTTCGGGGATGGGCGCCACATAACCATTGAGTTGAGGCGCCCTTAAGCCCAAAATCATCAATCATCATCGAGTAAATACTTCCGCCGAGCGGCTCCGCAGCCGGCATAGAAGGTTATAGGCTCGTATGATAGTTATGCCTCACACTTACCTGACGGTCCAACTGATGCCGGAGTCGGTTGCGCATTCCTATGGGCCTAACTACGCGGGTCCTTTCTCCTTGCCCTCTTCCACCACAGTGTATTCATCGGAGCTAGTTCGCGATACACAAAGCGTTGAGTTTTATTGAGGTCGCGGGGTAATCACTATGTGATTTTTAGCGACTCGCTTAGTAGCATTTTGGCGCTGAGTGCTTTTAATCCTTCTCATCCCTTTATACAGGATATTTTAGTTCTCCTCACGTCTCTAGATCGTGCGGGGAAGTCGATTGTCTTTTGTTGGATTCCTGCACACGTGGGCATAGCAGGAAACGAGAAGGCAGATCAGGCTGCCAAAAGGGCACGCAAGCAGCGTGCAACCCGTTCGCTCACCGTTACCTGCTAACGAACCCTTTTTTCCTGCATGTAAGGAGTACAATGTGCAAGAAAGTGGCAGTGTGGAATGGGACGAGGTGGCCTCCAAGCTGAAGGATTGAATCCGCGACTTGCCCCGTGGCATTCACGTCTCTTCGCAGTCAAGAATGAGAATTTCCTATGCCGACTCCGAACGGCACACGTATGCCTACCCCACAAATACCTGCTTTTGTGAGTGAGGATTGGCCTCGTTGCCCTAATGTGGGGAAGTGAACAGTTCGCCATGTGCTTGTGTCCTGCCGTCCATCTTATCCATGAACTGACGGGACTAGTTCTTTGGTTCCAACGTTCTTTGTTATGGCAGGATGGTCCTCAGGCGATTCGTGTCTTATTTCGGAGGTTTTTCAATTTTTCTTGCTCACGTTCGTTTTTCTGTGATTCTTCCGTTTCTTAAGTTGTCGTGTTTTATGTGTCTTATTTGTTTTTGAAGTTTTGTACTTTCCGTTTTCGCTGTTTTCCGTCACTTACTCAATGGGTGTGTAGCCTACTTAACCCTCTGTTGGGTTCAGTAGTAGTTTTCGTTTAGTGTTTTTCTTTTAACCTGATATTATAGGGCGCACATAACTTACAGTTGAAGCTACCCTGAAACCACGAATCATCATCACATCATCATCGAACTTTGAAGGGTGTATATTTGTTGAAGTTGCATGTTTTGAGGTGTATATTTGTTGGAAGTTGTATATTTGTTTAAGGGTATTATATTTTGCTGAAGGTAGTATATTTGTTGAGAGTAAGCGCAATAGCGTTGAAGGTAGGCAATATATAGTATCATGTTGAAGCTTAAAGGTAGGCAATATTACGTTCACAGAAAGCTACTCAAAGGTGAAACCCAATCACTTATATGATGCATACTACGAAGTTTTACATCAAAGAAGCTGAAGAACACAATTCACATTATTTATTACATTGCAGATAATGGTTGATACACATTCACTTTGCATTTGTCACTGACCAGCAATAATGTTGCGCAGTACCACGACTTGACTAAGTGACAAAAAAAAAAGACTAAGATTAAAAAAAAACAGCCTTGGTCCTAAGAGATATGGTTCGTTGACCCATTAAAACAAAACAACAATGAGCAGATTCCATATTAAGGTGGACCATTCATGCTGCCAATGTCCTTCAAGTGTAGCTTGCCGAACAGCTACGGCAGTGATGACTGATGTCTTGGAAATCCTGAGTTGAGGTCTTCCATGTTTTCCTTGTTTTGAAGCTGCCCTGTAAATATAATGCATGTTAATTTTTTGTCCATCTTCTTGTCTTTTCCTGCCTGTTTTTGGTATGTTTGATCAGCTGTTGCAACCCACAGACTATAACAGATGATTCTTATTACAGTCAAGTTTTCACAGAACAAAACTTCAAGTTCAGAAAAATGAGAAACGGGCCACTTTTTTTGACACTGCACCTCCCTGCCACTAATAGGGTTAAACCCCAATAAATTAACAAAAGAATGTAGACACTCTTACAATACTAACACACTATAGTACATTGCTCAGTATCATCTGCATTCTATTAGCATGCAAATTGGGGGTTTATGATGTGTCCGATGATTGGACCTTTGCCCTAAGGCCTAAATAGTCTTAACTGATAACAGACTCATCAAAACAATGAGTTATTGAACTTTGACTTGTTCATGATATTGTTGATTTAGATCAGTCAGATGGTAATCATGCACTTGTCACTGTTATCCTTGCACTTTCGCCTCAAAGTTGAGATTTTTTCACTTTATCCGGCTCCCGCCGGTGGTGTATTTAAACAAATCATTATACGCAATTGACATACACATACAATCATACACCAAAGACACCTATGACGTGACTGGAATATCCATTCAGTACATAGGATAACGCAGCTGGAAAAGAACCAATTAGGTACAAAGTGTGTTCTACGATGCCTTTCACACTGGTCCACACACTCGTCATGAAAAACACTAGCATACGCAACCCTGGCAACCACCCTCCGCACTCAGCAGCATGGATACAATAGGCGTCACGCGCAACCAGACAACCGACAGACAAGCTTCAACTGGATATACCTATTGGCCGCGCAGCGGGCACACGGAGGGGGCGGCGGATGGAATCCTCGAAAAGCAAAGGACAGGCATCGGCGGCGGCGTCGAAAAAAGTGCCCAGGACCGGAGGCCCCACCCGCGGCGGTGGCCGAGGCGGCGCCACTCGCGACCCATCACTCTCCCGATACACGCCGGCCGCGCGCCCCGCCACCGGACCCCGGCGTCGGCGGCACCCGCGACGACCGGCCCCGGCCGCACCCGCCGCCGACCCGCCAGGCGCAACCCTCCCGGGCGCTCGACCCGACCTCAAGTCACCGGACCGCCAGTTCGAGGTTCAGCTTGATCACTGAAAACATTTGCCGCATTGTGGCACATTACAAAATAATAGACAAAGTATAGACCCCCGTGTACGCCTCCTGGTCCGGTCTCGGTCCGTAGTGTCTACGTCCGTGTTCTTGTGTCAGTGTTTTTGATCGTGTTTGTTATCATAACTGTGATCTTGTCAGTGGTCGTGTCAGTGGTCGTGTCAGTCAGTGATCATTGTCTGCGTTTTTTAGTCGATTGTTCCGCATGTGTCTAATCATGTGACTGAATCAGTCATTGTCCATGCCTTCTAGCTCACCGTGCAAGGGGCGGCGACATAGATCATACAACGGCGACAGTTAATTGCTCGTCAGCAAGGTTGAAGAAAATGCTTTGCAGGTCCCCATTTAGTTTAGAATATCTCTAATTTGTTGGCTTTTTTAGCTGCGGTGTATTCAATTTTTTTTTTTTTTTTTTTTTTTTAAGTGAGCAGCGTTTGGGATCTTTTCTTTTAATCGTGCTTCATAAATTACGAGTTTCGCTAACATGACAATAAGGGCTTGAATTGCACTCAAGGCGGTTAAAAAGAACAAATTGTTCTGATTGATTGGCAACTTGATTTGATACTTCGTCCTGAAGTCTGACACTATTTGATTGATGAAAAACTGAACTTCATTGCAGTACCAAAACTGTGCATGCTTATTACTCGGCTTTGGTCAATTTGTATTGGACCTGTGCTATGTATATTTGCTTTAATAAATTATAGTTGACTGAGACAGCTTCAATGCATGGCTGATCAGTAGCTTGATCATATATCTAACTAAGTTGAGGAATAATTGTGCAATGGCCTGGTGTTAACCTATTGTGTCTGCAGTTTATGACTAATTTTCAACCATTTACTTTGTTATTTCAGATAGGTACTAGTATTTCTTGTCTGACTTATAGTTCATACGTCATAGTTTCAAGTAGTCACTCATAGTCACTAACAGTTCGAAACTTCGAAGTCTTTTCCAAGTTTTCTTGTTAGATTGCAGTTACTGATACCATTCTCTAATAACTTTCATATTCTTCAGTCATGTAAATATAATTTTCTAGTAGCTTGATGCTTTTCGGTCATTATTTTATTTTTTATTTTTTATAATAACAATTATTTTTCAGAGTCTAAACATGGATCCGGTGTTTGTTCCGATGTCAAACTCAGGTCTTCCTGCAGGCTCAAGACTGTCTACTTACCTTACAGTGAGTGACAACATTTCTTTCATTTTATGTAGTCCAGGCTCATTGGATAAATTTAAGCCGCGTTATAAAACGTGACGTAACATGTTTAGAGGAATTTGTTTTGAATCATAACGAGTGCAATGAAGTTGTGAATGTGGTTGTGCTTATTGACATTTCTGTTGACCATGGTATTTGTGGTATTATATGACTGACCAGTGCTGAAACTGTTCAAAGACATACCTCTGCCTGACATCAAGTGGTATCATAACCTTCCCCGCCCCTCCCCCCGCCCGCAGAACCGGCGCGGTGTCGAGAAGGCCGAGCCGAGCGGTGACCTGGCCAGCCTGAACCTGGAGCCGGCCCTGTCGCGCGCCATTGACGCCGGTCCCAGCCTGCCGCACTCTGCCTCCTCGCCGTCATTTGCCTCGTTCAAACAAACCGGGCCGCGCCGCGTTCGCCTCGCGTCGGGACCAGCTGAACGGCTCGCCGCCTGACGCCGCCAAGACGGGGGAGGACGGCTCCGACGTGGCGCCACTGTTCCAGGTGAGAGCGGCGACGGTCGGTGGTGAGACATGCAGAATAGCTGTTATATTGATACGTATGGGGATTGTTTGGTAAATACGAATGTTACGTGAACTTATTGTAGAGAAGTAGAAGTTCTTCGCTTATAGTATATACAACTTATTTGTAGAGAAGTACACATAGACTCTGTAGAACATTCAATATAAGGGATGTGCACACTGCACATACAGAAAGCAACATTATAGCATGGCTGACTTATTGCTAAGAGCCTTCTGCGAGGTCACTCGCAGGTCGTTTTCGGTGTCCTAACGGCCATACCACGGGACATTCACTTACCTGTGCGTGTGTGGCGCCAGGAGCACGTGGGAGGCACGACGTACTACTTCACGGCGGAGGAGGCTGCCGCTCAGAAGACGGCCGAGCCGCCGACCATCAGCCCGCCGTTCACGGCCTACATGACGCCGCCGCCGCACGTGACCGCCGGGCGCGCCGCCGCCGCCGGCCTGGGCGGCGCCGCCCGCCCCCCGGCCGGCTTCTTTGCCAGCGACCAGCTGAGGGAGCAGATCCTGAAGCAGCAGAGTCTGATGCTGGTGCACCCGAACCCGCAGGCCTACCCTGGTGAGTGGCGCTCAGGGAGACCCACTGAGAGCCAGAGGCTGAGAGGTAGCTGAGTAATGAGTATGTGACATGGCTAACTGTGGTCTATAGGGTCTTCTCAGATGACGTCACTGGCCGCCATTTTTTGAGGATTTGGGCCCACGAAAGCCGCG